>JAVANC010000010.1:12894170-13186670 GCA_033319125.1 Parnassius glacialis
CTATGCGGATGACAGCACTGGTGATGCTCCATCCGCACTATTTGGATGATTGGCGGTCCACCACTGTGCGATTTAGAAGATCTTTTCTTCTTCGCACAACTTTTTTGTGGAATCGATAACCATCAGCGCTTTTTCCGGACCGATACGACATAGGGACCTTCAATGAAAGAGCCTACTCCTTTTTAAAAGGCCGGCAACGCATCTGCAACTCCTTCCCTGGTGTTGCAGTTGTTCATGGGCGGCGGCAGTCACTTACCATCAGGTGAGCAGCATGCTCGTTTGCCCCCTCTCCTATAAAAAAATCCTCATCCTCATTTGCCTTTGCCCTGAGTCAGATGAAGCTGTAAGAGCATAGGCTCACAGCATTTACATCAACGGAAATAGTAGAATAAAAAAATTAGTAAGCAAAAATTTATAATGGCAGAGTGTAGTATTACCTATCCAAGAAATATCGTCTTCGCTGAGAGCTATTTCGCTATTTGCACCTCGTAGAGCGTCCACCATTCCGGACATTTGACCAAAAATAAACCCTTCGGAAATGCTGCATAGCGTCAGTCCAATAATAATTGTCAACTGTAATATTAAATTGTCAATCGTTTATTATAATTAAATTATTAAAGACTTAAAGAAATTGTAAGCTACAAAATTTAAAAAAAAATTCACTTTAATGTAAAAATATATAATATCTTTTTATAATAATCGAAAGTAAGAAGTTGTCGTTTATATTTTCTTATAGATAGGTATATTAGATTAATTATAATGAAGTTACGAACGAAACCACTCATGCATAGTTCTTTCTTTGATTGGGTTATTGGGTATTTACTTGAACAATTAGTACTTCTGCTAGCGTCAAGTTAATAAAAATTATCCTTTATAATAATTTGTTAATAAAGTGTTAAATTCCACTTGAAACTAGTTTTGAAACTACATATAATACACGAGCAGCAGTCCGCTGGCCATCAAGTTCCTGCCAAAATTCCAAAGGGAATGTAATCACTTTATTGACAAATACTTCGTTATTAACAACGGTTTTTCTTCCGTACTACAAATATGGTTAAAGCCACGTGGTAAATCGAGGCTGCTGCTATATTATGATTGACAGCACGAGTGGGAAGAACCAAGCTCTCACAAAATACAGCTCTCACAGTATGGTGAGTTTAGAGAACCAGAGGCAATTTTTATTAGTAACGAGACATTTCATCTAAGTCTTCAGGGGTAACAACAAATCTGCATTTTGTTTCATAATCGATGATAGATGTAAATAGCTCGCTAGTCACCCTTATCATATGTGTAATGAAAGTATTTATCATACATAATATGCCCTTATTCTATAAAAATATTTATAATATTATATAAAAAATATAATGTTATATAAAAAATATTTTATAACCACATTCAATTCTTCAATGTCGTTTTATTATTCCCTTAAGTAGCAAGCTTTAAAAATCATCGCGCATCGTTTTATACGTTAAAAATGGCACAACTTTCGTTCAACTAGTGATAGAGTTGTTTCACAAAATTGACATTATTTTATTTCCAAACAATTTAATGCAAAAAAACAATGATTTTTTTTTTACGGACGATATAGATGTAAGATCTATATCGTTCGTTAATCGTTATAATTTAATATTATGTTACGTTAGCCAACCATTTGAAACAAACCTAAGTAATTAAAACTGGAATTCATAGCCAACATTTAAGTATTTCATAGATTTAAGAATACACCAAGTTGTCTGTGACTGAGTGTCTCTGTGACTGTCGAAATTTCGTTAACCAATCAATCTCCTAACTTATAAATTCATAATTATCATGAAACGTACATTGGTAAATCTGTGTAAAAAAAAAACAAACAAGTAAATTGGCTTAAAAATTTCTAGTTTATCCTCGACAACGCTTGCTCATCCGCTTTTATTCTATAATTAATTACATTTTTGCTGCCGTCAAATTATTCATAAAATAGAATCAATAATTTTTAATATAGTTGTAATACACTATTAACCTATCTTACACTATTAAATATTAAGTATTTTGTATTACCTTTCGGCAATACAAAGTACAATACAATAAATATTTAAATTATTATAAAAAAAAATTAAAATAGCCAGCGAAATAAAAAGTTAAGTTAAAATTATAATTCTAAAAGTTGTTGTTAATTTTTATTTACTGTCATAGTGATTACCTTAGGAGATTGATGAAAAACAATAAACTAGAAAGATTTATTCATGATTCAATCTCTAGATTAATGCTGAATGATGGGTTTTCGAGGACTTTTCACCCATTGACTATGAATTCCAGTGTTAGAGAGAGAGAGAGAGAGAAATTTTTTTTACCTGGCGCAGCGTATGAACACGTATCATTGCAGCTAGGTGCTGTGTTTGTTGTCAGTGTGCTTTGTTGGGAAGTGAAGTACAACTGACAATATTATGAAAAATGAACTCTAGGAAACCTATCTATGGTAAAATAAACTCTTTATATACACAAATGTAATTCCGAATTATTCATTAAGAAAATATAACAACCACATGGCCTATTGGTTTAAGTACTTGACGTCGTCATATTTTAAGGATATGAATTTTAACTGAGTCCAATAATTGTGCAAAACGACAAATAGTTTTTGTGTTTGTTTGTGTTGTGACTGTCCACGCACCGCTGATTATGCCAAAGAGAATACTAATCAAAGAGTATTGTAACTGACCTGTACAGGAAATACTAATGTAGATTATGCTACCTAGCCTTCAGCTAGTCTTTTTAAAGTGCTGATCAGTGTTGTTATCGTAAAAATCTGATCTGCCGTATGACACAGCCAGGTTTGCCGTATTTTGAGGAAAAAAATAGTAAATTTCCATATTTCATTATTTATTTTAAAAATATATATTCCTCCTATTTTTCTCCTCCGTAAACGTTTCTTTTTTTATGTTGGCTGCTTGTCACATTTCATCGCAAATAATAGATGAATCGATTATTCTAAAACTCGCTTAATTATGTAATCGATTATAAAAATAATCGACATACATTTTGCAGCAGTAAAATTTCTTCTTTTCGTTTATTTAAACTAAGCTTTGCTGTTAACAGTAAAATCTTGGAAGTAGTAACAATGCCAGTGTCATTACTGTATCATCATAGTGAAACTGACTTTAGTTAGTGAGAGTTACTTGATATTGTTATTCAATTTCTTATTTGATTTCGATAAGAATTAATAATAATTTTAATTCTTGTTGTCGGCAGAGTAGTGTACAGGATATTACGACACATCTTTTCTTTCAGTTCAGGTATACATAAAAACTTGAAAACAAGATTATACAAACATTGCCTTTCGCCAGTGATGATATTGCTGATGTTAGGTTTGTCCTACTGGTGGCAGGTTGGTTCTCTACTAGCGAGAGGTCCAACCGAGGGTTAGTTACCACCCACTTGGCAAAGACATACCGCTAAATGACGCAAGTCGTGTTTAGGTATGATGTTAGGTGAAATCCATTTCTTTGGGAGAATGGGTCGGTTCGAAAGGGTTCGGGCGTCCCTGTGATCTCCATGTTAGGTACCATCGATGCTGTGACTCTGTGTTCCTCCCTAGATTATATGTGTGATACCTTATCACTCCACTAATTATGAATAACGAGAAAAGAAGACTAAGTCTCTTCAGCGTTCGCAGTCCCTCTCCATCCATCATGTCGGCGCACGCGGTGACTCCATCGCTGTCTAAGCGGTGACTAACATCAGACTGATAGCTATTAAATACACATTCAGTCTGGAATCAGTCTGACGAAATTGACAAAAATTATAAAAATATTTAAATAACCATCATTCTGGACCATCAATCCATCAGTCTACGCGTATACAGTCAATTACCGTCATTCTGACATCAATCATGGATTGAACTGACGTCAGAATGAGCATGTAACCTCCGCCCAAAGGATTATTACCACATGATACGAGATAAATTAATGAAGATATGTGCCCTTGTTCACTTCACAAACATCCAAGGCATGCACTGTAAACTCAATGCAGTCCACTACCATATTGAGACTGACAATAGATTCGGCGTACCTTGGTTACCCTGGGTACAAATTTGAGCCTAATTTCCACCAGCGCGCCGGTGTCCGTGTTAACGTCCGCAAGCGTCTCCTTCTCCTTAAAGACCGCACTTTCTCCACGATCTGGGCATTAGTTTCCAAGATTTTGGCAACCGTACCGACCTTGACAACCATCGTTAAATCTCAATTACATCCATACTCTGCAAGATTAGGAAGCAAATATCTTGCACGCCCTTTTCATGGCATACCTAGAGCAAAATGATCTCCTTAGTAACTAGGGTATGCCACGCACATATTCTTGACAATAGTCTGGAAGCAATTGCTGTTTCCCTTGATGTCTCAAAGGCCTTTGACAGGGTTTGGGCAAACTTTCAACGTACGGCTTATTTGGCCTGATTGATTGGTGAAGGACTTTCTGAGAGAACGATCTCTCCGAGTCCAAAAGTGGCTGCGCGTCTAGTTCTATCGCGACATACACCAGAGTTCCTCAGTGGTGCGTTCTCTCCGTAACTCTCCCCCTACTGCATATTAGTCATTTGCTCGTTCCCGGTATCTATGGGTATACATATGTACAGCACAGTTGTGGAGAGATACCAGCCGAATGCTCGGACTAGTGGGGATCAAATTCATCCTGAAAGATATACTAATATCTCATTGCAGGTAGTTCGATGGGGCTATGCCAATCTCGCGAGATTCAACACCTTCAAAACACAAGCGTGTCTTTAAGCCGCTAAAAGGAGCCCGCTCACACTGGCTCCTACTTTCCGGAATGTATCCTTGGAGTACGCTGACCGCCTTCAGTTGTTAGTGGTTGAATTTTATCCAATCCTTAACTATGGGCGGTTCATTGAGTCTAGAACCAAAGCAGCCGCAAGGAAAGTTTGTGCCCTTGCAAGGGTGCGGCGGTACTTCATGCCGGGGCAGCTTCTTACCTTACATAAAGCGCAAGTCCGCTCTTGCATGGCATACTGCTGTCACATCTAGGCTAGAGCTGCAAAATGCCACCTGGCAGCGTTGGACTCTGTGGAGAAACGTGTTAAGAGGCTCATTGGTAACCTTGGTTTGGTTGAAACCAATCTTGTCAGTCTCGAGCATAGGCGCAGAGTAGTCAGCCTCTCGGTATTCTATAGGATGCGTTTCGGTGAGTCATCATCATCATCATCATCACCATTACAGCCCTTCACAAGTCCTCTGCTGAAGACAGGCCTGCCCCCAGGAATGTCACTAAACACGGTCCTACGCTACCTGCATCCATCGACTTCCTGCATGTCTTACCAGGTCGTCACTCTATCTAGTGGGGGGACGCCCTACACTTCATCCGCCGGTACGAGACCGTCACTCGAGAACCTTTCTTTCCCATCGGTTGTAGGTTCTTCGAGCAATATGGCCGGTTGGGTTATGTCGGTCACTCTGGTTCTACTGCGGATATCCTCATTTCTAAGTCAATAACGAAGAGAAACTCCGAGCATAGCCCCTCTCCGGTCTTTTTATCCTTTCTCAACAGACCTTTTCATCACATTTTTTTTGTGCGCATGCGTTAATACCAGTCGTTTTTTGTACTGTGTTATGTACTGTCTCATATTAAAATATCTGTGAAATGATAATTACAATAAAGAAATATTAAATAAACTATATTCATTTAAAAAAAAAAACCAACAAAAATACATTAATAAGCGTTATTATGTAATAAGTGTAAATTAAAAAATAAATATTTTCAATCGACTATAATCATGTTATCTATACGAAAAGGAACAAGAAAACGGTATTGTTATGGAGTTTGTAGGAGTGATACACGGTTTATGTAATTCCAAGTTCACATATTAATTATAAATTTTCCAAAGCCTTGCTTGCAATATCGCAAAAAACTTATTAAATCGTCAGGCAAAGTACATATTAAAACTAAACTAACATTTTTTACTGCCGAGATTTTCAATATCACTGCCATTATCTTTATCTATACATGATGAGACCAAATAATGATACATAGATTAAGATTCTTTGGCACACTTTGTGAGGGAAATGGTCATGGTTAATGGCCAAATTTGAGGATAGTTTGTTATTGTGTTTGCGAAACGTTTTGATTTGGATTGCGTTGCTTCAGAATGTTCAGCCATTTCCCTTTGTCAACGGCTGGGTCGATGGGTACTTTTTTTCTGATTGCATTTCTTACCCCGAAAAGTAAATTTATTTACAATACATTATTTAAAATTATATGATGTTTTTTTAATAAAAAATATAAATTCAGTATACACAGTACGAGGGTGATACTGCAATTTCTTAGAAAATCAAAAACTGAACAAACTAGCAAGTTATTCATTTTATTATATTATCTATTCAAGATAGTGTCCATTTACATCAATACGTGGCCGCATCCGATGAAATCACTGAGAAAAGCACTTTGTCCATTCGTCCTTAGGGGTCCCTTCGACGGAATTTTGAAACGCAGCCACTACTTCCTCGGCGTCCATAGAACATTTTCATCGAAGTTTTTCTTTTATTTTCGGAAATAAATGAAAATCGCAAGGTTGAGGCTATAGGGCGGGTGACTCAATAACTCCACGTCTCATGTCGCCAAGTAGTCGATTGTTTGCTTCGCGGTGTACGACGAGGTGTTGTCGTGATGAAGGAGGATCCTACTGCGAGTTCGTTTCCCAAACTTTTTTCAAAACAAGTGGCAAACAATTGTTAGTGTACCACTCTGCCCTTCCGAAGAACGAGGCCACGATCTTTTTTCCCACGCTTCGACCTCTTCACTTTAGTTGGCTACTTCTCGGAAGGAACACCTAGACAGCAGACTGTCTATTAGTTTTAGGATCATAACAATAAATCCAGCTGTCGTCTCCTGTAAGTATGCCGAACACAGCATTTTAGTCACCTCTGTTAAATCTTTGAACCATTTCACGACACCAATTAACACGACGGAGTTTTTGGGCCTCTGTCTGGGGGTAGTTATGAGGTATTCACCGGGCCCAAAGCTTCCTGACCGCTAAATGTTCATGGAGGATTTTATGAACTTGACTCATACCAATACCTGAGTACCAATACCTTGTCTGAATCTGCTGATAAGTCACTCTTTTGTCAGTCTCTATCATACGCCGCACAACACTGATGTTATATTCAGTCGTCGCTGTAGAAGGCCGTCCCTCATGCAGATCATCGGTGAGATTAGCGCGACCACGTTTAAACTCATTAAACCAGTTGTAAACAGTGGCACGAGATGGGGCTTCATCGTGAAAGGCCAATCGAAGTCCATCATAACTTTCTTGTTGATTTAAATGACATCGAAAGTCATAAAAAATCATTGTACGAAAATTTTCTCGCGATAAATTCATGCTGATGTGACACAGATAATTTTCAATTTGCCACCAAATCTTAAACAAATAACAAATTAATAAAATACATACATAATAATATTGGCAAAGAGTTCCATTTTCAAAATTTTAACTTATTTTTTTATATACATCGTATACAAGTGGCCAGTTCTAAAAACTTTCAGTGCCGCCCTCGTAGTATAATCACAGATGTCAATGTCATTTAAAATCATGTTTAACCTCAAATTTTTTTATTTCTTATTTTATTAGTTATAATCGTGATTAATTTTCATGTTAATTTAAATATTTTGAAAGTACTAGTTATTAATTCATCATCATCATTACCTACTTCCCTTCATAAATCACATTATTAATTGGCATAACTAATTATAACATTTTTAATAATAATTATTCGTTTTTATTGTATTTCACATAGTAAATAAGTATTAATACCTACCGCTCAATCAGCTTACTTTTTTCCCTTTTTGCGCAAGTTCATGACACTTTAACCACCTTTTTAATTGTTCTCAATTATGTGCTTCCACAGAGTTGTGAAAGAGTGAAGCAAGTTAGTAGAGATAACGTTGCTTTGCCAGCCATTGTTTATCAAAACAGTACGAAACTTTTGAATTACCGCTGTTTCAATATGGCGGCTGCGCATGCGCTCATCATACGATGAAAAGGCCTACGTCATAAAAGGTCAAACTGCCAAAATTTCAGATTTCTTAGCCAATCGGTATGGAATGTGCGTTGATAGAAAAACGAATCACTCAGCGCATCTATTATATTAAAAAGAGGCTATAGTAGATAAACAGTCGGTAAATGGAAAAACTAAATCTACGGCCAATTTAATTCTATTCTATTCTATTTAAATTGTCATAATTAAATAAATTTATATAATAAATTAAATAAAAATGAATTTTAATGAACGCTATTTCTAAACTAAATAAAAAGATTTCTGTTATAAAGTAAAGATTTTGTCTATATTTGTTTATAAATTAATAACATGCACTTTATTAATAAATACATTTTTTTTAAATTAAAATTAAATCAATTAAAAAAAATAAAATTAAGTAAAGAGAACAAATGCGCCAAGATAGTACGTCAAAGGCATCGTGATGGGCTCTTCCCCGCCTCAATAAAACCCTCTCAAGTCTCTGCCGAGGCTGTTCTTTGCTTTTAAATTGAATTATTTCCCCAGTTTGCATTTTTAACATATTGGCGCTATCAAATTAACTCTATATTAGAACGTATTTAGAATAAATATTGACGCTTGAAAACTAACACTCAATAAGCGACATTGAGTAAACTTTACAGGAGAGTGACTAAAAGTTCAAATATTAAAAAAAAAATCATAAAAAATCACCTAATTTTTTGATTAAAATAATGATGACATTCGTAGAAATCATTTTATATAGCTATCCAAATTGTCAAAATAAGACAATTTGAATAGCTGATAGCTGGATACCTGACACTTTTATAAACACCTGTTTGTGTCGGTTAGATAGAATTTACCTGATTTGACAAACAGGTAAAATTATCTAAATCATCACTGTAGTGTGTGCAGTAACATGTAAAATTAAGTAAACTTACTGAGTTTAGAATTTTGATACAGAAAGATTGACCTAAAAAGATCTGATAGTTTAAAATAAATCAAGTAAATTTACCTAAGCATTATTTAATGATTTTCGTGATTGAGGAAATTGTATCTTAATTATTAAAATTACCCCAAACCTCCCTTAGTAACTGACATTTAACCAAGAACTGTATTAGTAACTATTGTAATGCACGAAAATAAATGAAATCAGTTATTATTGAATAAAAGTCTTTATTGAAAGTTAAACAAATACGTTACGTGGTGCCAACCACATAACATTAATGAGGGAACTAATTATGACATTACATTCAGGTTTTACGCAAAATACGCGCATAGACGTGGAGTTGCGGAAAACAGCCGGTCGTAAACTAAACTATATTCAGTCTGAGGTCAATATATTTTTTAATTGACAATTATTATTGTTGTCGCAATTATAAATTACGCTATCATCTTCATCACTCACTTTCTAAAAAAAATATCACTTACAATTGTCAGTAAATGCATTATTAATAATCCATTAAACATAGAAAATAAAAAAAAATGACATTCCTACAAAATAAAAGAAAGAGTGATTTTTTTTACACAGTTATCAATATCGCTGTAATGACTACAATGACAACACTTATATTATTCTCAGAACATAATCAGTCTCTAGAAACAATCAAGATGTTTTTCATATCTATATATTATTACTATAATTAAACCATAACTCGAGGTTTAACGCATCGAACACGCATCACCCAAAAACCTGTGAACCGACTTGGATGGTATTTTCACTGGTAGATAGTTGATGTTATAAGAAGTAATTAAGGCTTCTTTTATTTTAGGGTTCCGCGCAAAAAATTCCACAGTCAAAAATATAGCAATTTAAAAAAATTATTGATACAATTGTACCCATAGAAAATAAATCTTTAGTACGAATTGCAACGTGAGATCTTGTTAGTTACCCAATCTAAATGTTAATAATAATAATAATAATATGGAGTACGATCCTTTGTCATCTAGGCGAGCGGATGACGGCTGCGGAGAACCACATAAGGATAAGAAGGGGTATCTTCCAGGGCGATTGTTTGAGTCCAGTCTGGTTCTGCCTCTCTCTGAACCCTCTCAGTACCTTACTGGGGGGCTCCGGGAGGGGATTTCAGCTTCGGAGAGGAGGTACAAAAGTGACCCACCTTTTCTATATGGATGATCTCAAGTTATTCGCCTCCAGTCGCTCTCATCTTATGGAATTGCTAAACATCACTTGTGATTTTAGCAATTCTATTAGAATGGAGCTGGGGACGGATAAGTGTGCGGTCCTCCATGTAGAAGGGGGAAGGGTTGCTAACTCTGAGGGCATAGACTTATCTATGCCCATCAACATAAGGACCCTTTCCGAGGCTGAAACATACCGATACCTGGGTATGTCACAGAACATCGGTATGGATGAGGCGGGTATGAAACAATCAGTTTGCGATGTGTTTTATGCACGCTTGACCAAAGTGCTTAACAGCCTTTTGTCTGGTGTGAATAAGACGCACGCATATAACGGTTGGGTCATGCCTGTTCTCATGTATACCTTTGGCATACTCAGGTGGACTCAGACCGAACTGAACGCTCTGGACAGAAAAGTCCGCACTATAATGACGTCCCACAGGGTGCATCATCCGAGATCGTCAGTAATGAGGCTGTACTTGCCGCGGAAGCATGGTGGACGCGGTTTTTTAAGCGCGCTTACCATGCATAATCGCGAAGTGTGCAGCCTCCGTAATTACTTTCTGACGAGAGCGGATGATCCATACTATAGGGACGTTATTTGTTGTGATAAAGGACTTACCCCTCTATCCTTAGCCAACGAGCAATGGCAAGACCCGACAGTACAGAGCATTTCCGACCGGGAAACCATATGGAAGGAGAAAGAGCTCCACGGGAGGTTCTACAAGGCTCTACATGAGCCTTTCGTAGACACAGTCTCCTCCCTCCACTGGCTACGTTTCGGTGACCTCTTTGGGGAAACCGAGGGTTTTGTCTGTGCGATACAGGATCAGGTTATTAAGACCAACAATTATCGGAGATACATCCTAAAGGATGGCACCGTTGACGTCTTTCGAGCTTGTCGCCATCCCGGTGAGTCACTTAGGCACGTCATCTCCGGTTGTTCGGCGCTTTCTAACTCTGAGTATTTGCACAGGCACAACTTAGTAGCCAGGATTCTACACCAGGAGCTCGCTCTGAAATACGGTCTCGTGGATCGGAAACTGCCGTATTATAAGTACTTGCCGGAAGCCGTGCTCGAAAATGACCGCGCCAGGCTCTACTGGGACCGGGCCATCATCACGGACAGGACTATTCTTGCGAATAAGCCTGATATTGTGCTGATGGACCGGGCACAGTCAAGGATATTTTTGGTCGACATTACCATTCCTTATGACGAGAACCTCGTGAAAGCCGAAACAGATAAACTGACTAAATATCTGGACCTGGCTCACGAGGTGACAGACATGTGGGGTGGATTGCCGGCCGAAATTATACCTGTAGTCGTCTCTGCGAACGGGTTAATCCCAGTCAGCCTCTCGGGTCATCTGAGGCGACTGGGACTCCGTGACGGACCGCTCCAAGCTCAAATGCAGAAGGCGGTGCTCCTCGATACCGCCCGCATCGTCCGCCGGTTTCTTTCCCTTTCCCCCTAACCCTCGGCCGTTTGGTCTCCCCTGCCGAGGGCTTCCATCTGGTTGGGTTTTTATTTATTTATGTATTTTTTATGTATTTATTTTATTTTGTTGATATGTATGTATGTTTATCATTTTCATTTACAATTATATATTTATACAGCCCAACCAGATGAGAAAACTATATAGATACCCCTAAATAATAATAAGGCGTAGGGAAGTGACGACCCCATCGCCCGCTGACGTAACGGTTATGTGACAAAACTGCTACGTCAGCGCAATCAGTCAGCACCTTGCCAAGAGGTGTTAGCACCGTGCCTCGGCAAAATTGAAGGTGCAAAGGCCCGCTTGTGCACATGGCCTCTTCATGAAACGGTGCCGGGTCTGGGCGTCTCCCGTTCATTGACGCCCATTTAAATGGATGATGGATAGAAATAGAACGCGAATAGGGCCGCTGCCTGGGGGTCGCCGGGGCGCGCCTGGAGCTGGCGCTGGACACGACAGCATGCGAGCCGCCAGCCGATCGCGAGGTGCTGCAAGACCACCTAGCAGCCCCTCGCGTCCATCATCCCCACCAGACGGCTTGGTGTCGGCGGGGTCCTCCCGGACTCGGCAAGCGGCACCCGCCACTGGTGGAGTACGCCGCATGCGTTGGACAAAACATATGAACATAAACGCATTGCGGGCGTACTATAGGGCGAAAGGGGAAGAAACTGGAGGGATAGCGTATCGGGCTCGGATGCATCGCTTTTTTGCTGAGCTTGAGCCGTCAGTTCCCGTCACAGAGCAAAACCTGGCAGACCGAGTTCGGTACATCATACGCTCAAAAATATTTGATGATGCCGAACTCGAACGACTACGGCGTGAGGCTATTCCCTCATCGAATGAACCGGCTATAGCTGGGGATGCGGCTCCTCAGGCCACAGACCAGCAGCCACATATAGAGGGCGCCATGGATCTCCCCGCTCTGGTTGGTTCAGGCGATGATGGAATGGTCACCCAAGAACTAGAGCAGATGAGGAGTAAATTGGATGAGGCGATTGTGGAAACGCGCAGTACGCCTCTCGAAAATCGACCGCGACTCCCGCGCATACCCCTAAGCAAGCGGAATCGGGCTGTTGTGAGGGCTCTCAACCCAATGCTGGTGACCTATTTGGAAGCCAGCCGGGACCTTTGCGACACGGACTCAATTCTTTTTGGCGCCGCACTGGCAGTCTGCCGCATTGTTGGCGCCAAACTTCCCACGGCTGGACGCGCTACTAGACAAAGTAACGCCATCCCAGCCTGGAGAAGAAGGATTGAGGACCGTATCGCAAAGGCAAGGGCCCTCATCGGCAGGCTGATAAGCTTCAGGACGGGCAATAACAGGCCGAGAATTGTGCGCAACGTCAGGATGGCGTTTGCTGGGACAAACATCAGTTTGTCCCAGCTGGATATAACGCAAAAACTGACGGAGCGCATAGACGACCTGAAGCAGAGAATCGCTGCTTGGGGGAAGCGGATTCGGCGATATACCGAGAGGTCGACACGGTTCAACCAGAATCGTCTCTTCCAGAGTGATCAGAAGAGGCTCTATGAATCATTGGAGCGACCAATGCTACGTGGAACGGGCCCAGCACCGAATCAGGCCGACAGTATCGAATTCTGGCGCGGCCTGTGGTCAGAGCCCGTAAACCACAGCGAGGGCCCTTGGATGGAAGTTGTGGCTAATCAGTGTGCGAATGTTACGCCCATGGACCCCGTCATCATAACGCCGGATGACGTAGCTGAGGCGGTCCGTAGGGCCCCGAACTGGAAAAGTCCGGGGCTCGACGGGCTGCATTACTACTGGCTGAAGGGGTTCGTGGTGTGTCACGCTGTGCTCGCCCGACAGTTTCAAGAGGCTCTCGACCAAAAGTCGCTCCCGAGCCTCTTCACTACTGGGATCACTCATTTGGTTCCTAAAGACCGGGATTCCACAGACCCGAGCAAATACCGCCCCATAACGTGTCTAACTACCATATACAAGACACTAACATCCATTTTGAGCGCGAGAATCACTCGTCACCTGAACTTAAATCAGGTGATGTCGCGCGCTCAAAATGGATGTCGGGGCGGTGGTCGTGGAACCAAGGAACCACTCCTCATTGACGCGGTCATTGGCAAGGTGGTTAAACGCAACCGTCGGAACCTCTCCGCCGCCTGCATAGACTATAAAAAGGCATTCGACTCGGTGCCTCATACATGGCTTAAGAGGGTCCTCGAGCTGTATAAGGTCAATTGTACAGTTCGAGACTTCCTCGGGGAGTGTATGGGGCAATGGAGTACGATCCTTTGTCATCTAGGCGAGCGGATGACGGCTGCGGAGAACCACATAAGGATAAGAAGGGGTATCTTCCAGGGCGATTGTTTGAGTCCAGTCTGGTTCTGCCTCTCTCTGAACCCTCTCAGTACCTTACTGGGGGGCTCCGGGAGGGGATTTCAGCTTCGGAGAGGAGGTACAAAAGTGACTTACCTTTTCTATATGGATGATCTCAAGTTATTCGCCTCCAGTCGCTCTCATCTTATGGAATTGCTAAACATCACTTGTGATTTTAGCAATTCTATTAGAATGGAGCTGGGGACGGATAAGTGTGCGGTCCTCCATGTTGAAAGGGGAAGGGTTGCTAACTCTGAGGGCATAGACTTATCTATGCCCATCAACATAAGGACCCTTTCCGAGGCTGAAACATACCGATACCTGGGTATGTCACAGAACATCGGTGTGGATGAGGCGGGTATGAAACAATCAGTTTGCGATGTGTTTTATGCACGCTTGACCAAAGTGCTTAACAGCCTTTTGTCCGGTGTGAATAAGACGCACGCATATAACGGTTGGGTCATGCCTGTTCTCATGTATACCTTTGGCATACTCAGGTGGACTCAGACCGAACTGAACGCTCTGGACAGAAAAGTCCGCACTATAATGACGTCCCACAGGGTGCATCATCCGAGATCGTCAGTAATGAGGCTGTACTTGCCGCGGAAGCATGGTGGACGCGGCTTTTTAAGCGCGCTTACCATGCATAATCGCGAAGTGTGCAGCCTCCGTAATTACTTTCTGACGAGAGCGGATGATCCATACTATAGGGACGTTATTTGTTGTGATAAAGGACTTACCCCTCTATCCTTAGCCAACGAGCAATGGCAAGACCCGGCAGTACAGAGCATTTCCGACCGGGAGACCGTATGGAAGGAGAAAGAGCTCCACGGGAGGTTCTACAAGGCTCTACATGAGCCTTTCGTAGACACAGTCTCCTCCCTCCACTGGCTACGTTTCGGTGACCTCTTTGGGGAAACCGAGGGTTTTGTCTGTGCGATACAGGATCAGGTTATTAAGACCAACAATTATCGGAGATACATCCTAAAGGATGGCACCGTTGACGTCTGTCGAGCTTGTCGCCATCCCGGTGAGTCACTTAGGCATGTCATCTCCGGTTGTTCGGCGCTTTCTTACTCTGAGTATTTGCACAGGCACAACTTAGTAGCCAGGATTCTACACCAGGAGCTCGCTCTGAAATACGGTCTCGTGGATCGGAAACTGCCGTATTATAAGTACTTGCCGGAAGCCGTGCTCGAAAATGACCGCGCCAGGCTCTACTGGGACCGGGCCATCATCACGGACAGGACTATTCTTGCGAATAAGCCTGATATTGTGCTGATGGACCGGGCACAGTCAAGGATATTTTTGGTCGACATTACCATTCCTTATGACGAGAACCTCGTGAAAGCCGAAACAGATAAACTGACTAAATATCTGGACCTGGCTCACGAGGTGACCGACATGTGGGGTGGATTGCCGGCCGAAATTATACCTGTAGTCGTCTCTGCGAACGGGTTAATCCCAGTCAGCCTCTCGGGTCATCTGAGGCGACTGGGACTCCGTGACGGACCGCTCCAAGATCAAATGCAGAAGGCGGTGCTCCTCGATACCGCCCGCATCGTCCGCCGGTTTCTTTCCCTTTCCCCCTAACCCTCGGCCGTTTGGTCTCCCCTGCCGAGGGCTTCCATCTGGTTGGGTTTTTATTTATTTATGTATTTTTTATGTATTTATTTTATTTTGTTGATATTTATGTATGTTCATCATTTTCATTTACAATTATATATTTATACAGCCCAACCAGATGAGAAAACTATATAGATACCCCTAAATAATAATAACGTCCCATAGGATGCTTTATCCGAGGTTGTCAGTAATGAGGCTGTACTTGCCGCGGAAACATGTTGGGCGCGGCTTTTTAAGCGCTCTCATCATGCATAATAAAATAAAAATAGTGTGCAGCCTCCGTAATTACTTCTTGACGAAATCGGGCGATCTATTTTACAGGGACGTTATTTCGTGTGATAAAGGGCTAATCCCTTTATCCTTAGCCAACGAGCAATGACAAGACCCAGCAGTACAGTGCATTTCTGACCGGGAGACCGTATGGAAAGAGAAAGAACTCCACGATAGATCCTACAAGGCTCTTCTTGAGCCTTTCGTAGACACAAATGCCTTCCTCCACTGGCTACGTTTTGGTGACCTCTTCGGGGAAACCGAGGGTTTTGTCTGTGCAATACAGGATCAGGTTATTAATACCAACAACTATCGGAGATACATTCTAAGGGATGGCACCGTCGACATCTGCCGAGCTTGTCGCCATCCCGGTGAGTCACTTAGGCATGTCATCTCCGGTTGTTCGGCGCTTTCTAACTCTGAGCACTTGCACAGGCACAACCTAGTAGCCAGGAAACTAAACCAGGAGCTCGCTCTGAAATATAAAAATTAAGAAAAAATAAATTATAAGTACTTGTCGGAAGCCGTGCTCGAAAATGACCACACCAGGCCCTACTGGGACCGGGCCGTCATCACAGACAGGACTATTCTTGCAAGCACAATAAGCTTGATATTGTGCCGATGGATCGGGCACACTCAAGGATATTTTTGATTGAAATTACCATTCAGTATGATGAGAACCACGTGAAAACCGAAACAGATAAGCGAACAAAATATCTGGACCTGGCTCACGATGTGACCGACATGTGGGGTGAACTGCCGACCGAAATTATACCTGTAGTCGTTTCTGCGAATGGGTTAATCCCAGTCAGCCTTTTGGTTCATTTGAGGTGACTGGGAATGCGTGACGGACCGCTCGAAGTTCAAATGCTGAAGGCGGTGCTCCTCGATACCGCCCGCATCGTCCGCCGGTTTCTTTCCCCTTTCCCCCTAACCCTTGGCTGTTTGGTCTCACCTGCCGAGGGCTTCCATCTGGTTGGGTTTAGTTTATTTATGTCATCATCATCATCATTACAGCCTTTAATAAGTCCACTGCTGAAAATAGGCCTCCCCCAAGGAATGCCACAAAGCACGGTCCTGAGCCACCTGCATCCATCGAGTTCCTGCATGTCTTATCAGGTCGTTACTCTATCTCGTGGGGAGTCACCCTACACTTCACCTACCGGTACGAGGCTGCCACTCAAGAACCTTTCTTCCCCATCGGTTGTCGGTTTTTCGAGCTATATGGTCGGCCCATTGCAACTTCAGCTTACTAATCCGTTTATTTATGTATTTTTATGTATTTATTTATGTATTTTTGTGTATTTTTTATTTTTTATAGATATTTATGTATGTTTACCATTTTCATTTACATTTATATGCTTGTACGGCCCAACCGGATGAGGAAACTTTATAGATGTCCCACAATAATAATAATAATAATTCAGGTGAATCAACTTAACTAATGTATGAATACAGTACATACAAATTCTTAGGTTTTAAAGAGTCCAGACGAATTCAACAAAAATTACAAAACAATAACTGCTAAAAAAATGCTCACATCGCCTTAACCTTATCTTAAAAACCAACCTCAACTTTAGAAACACTATTATAGCCATCAACACATTTGCAATAGCTATTCTCAGACACTTTTTCGGAAATATACGATGGTCAAAAACTGACATAAAAAAACTACAACGCACACTCAATACACTTCTAACTAAACACAGAAAACATCATCCAAAATCATGCATACAGAGACAAACAAACAAATACTTTCGCTCAGAGCGTACTCCCATAACAAAATAAAACACTCATCTTTACACTAACACATAACGGAAACAGACAAAAAAACTTACACGAATTAACTTACAGAACAGAAGCACGCAATTTAATGAACACATTATGGGAAAACAACAAAAGATCGCAGCATGGTCTGAAAAAGCCCTACATGAAAGACATCAAGCTTATCTGAGCCAGCCACACGTCGATAAAATTAAGTCGAACGATTGGCTCAAACGAGGTGAAGTGTTTCCCGAGACCGTGGGTTTTATGCTTGCCATACAGGATAAATAGTATCAACTCGTGATTATATAAAATATATCATAAAATACTCCAATCAGACTACTGACATGTGCAGACATTGCATCATTGCCTCTGAAACCACACAACATATTACAGGAGCATGTAATATGTTGTAATATGTTCACTTACACAAACCGATTATAAACATCTTCATGACCAAGTGGTTGCAATCATACACCAACATTTAGCATATAAATATAAATTCGTAGATAAGATGAATAGTAATAGTAGAAGTAGAGAAGATGAAACAATATGAGAAAGTACGAATCAGAAAATTTACTGAGACCGAACCTGACGTTACTGTTCACGACAAAACCAATAAAACAGTTTACCTGATAGATATAGCAATAATAAACTCACATAACATTCAAACTACAGTATCCGAAAAACTAAGTAAATATCAATAACTTGCCATAGAAATTAAAACTCAATGGAAGGCACAAAATGTTCACATCGTCCCGATAGTTCTCTCATCTACCAGTATTATACCAAAATCACTCACACAAAGCCTTAACACACTACACATGCCTACTCATATACTTCACATGCTCCAAAAGCCACCATCCTCAACACCTGTCGCATCACCCGAAAGTTTCTAACTTCTTCTAATTTATCATCCACTTTTACAATTTAAATTTCCCCTCACACACTTGGTTCCTACGCGTGTGTGTGGTGTTTGAAACTCTCAGAGAAGAGAAGAAATATAAAGAATTGATATAATAATAATAATAATTTATTTGATACAGACAACAATGGTTCATTACAAAATTAAATTTTTACATTATACCTTAAATTTTAATTATAATAATTGGTTAATTAATGATATTATTAAATATTATTATTTAGATATTAATAAATTTGACCACCTACTAAAAATTTCACTAAATGCACAAATATTACAAATAATTTTGATGAGATTATTCTGCGACCCAAAAACAGAACTTTTAAATCGCGCGATACGGTGATGGATCAGCGCATCTAAACCAACGACATGGGCCTCTGCGAACATCTCGGACGCGCTCTCATCCCAGTAGTAACAGAAAATTCTCATAAACACACAAATTGTACTCATTTAGTTTTCTACTATAGTACAAAAGCATGGATTGCTGATAGAATGTGTTAACTATTTTTTCGAGATCAAAATTAGCACAAAGAGTTATGAATATTTTTGTGAACTTTAAAACAGGCATAACTTTCTTCTTATTCTATTTCATGTTATTTCTTTTCTCTTTGCTTTTCGGAATTTTTATTTTTTTCGTATTGAAGACATTTAAGGGGCTTATCTTTTTTAGGTACATGGAATCCATGGAATCCAATGTTAAAATTATCTTAAAGTATTTTACGCCAAATTCTATTACTTACTACGTCCAAACCCTGATTCACGTAATGATTACTTGTAAAGTTTATACAAGTTGCTTATTTTTTTGTACTCTTGGAGAAGGTAAACTTTGCTTGAGTCTTGACGACAGTAGTGCGCAGGTACAGCTGGTAAATTTTTAGATGAACCTGTTAACGGCATCTATAGCGGATTCCTGGGCCTTATTTGGAGGCTTATTTTTCGTTTTTTTATCTTCTGGTGCACATCCTCAAGAAGTATTTTTTTTACAATACAGTATACTGTTTTATCAGAAATGTGCAGTTGCTAAAAATGGTTGGCAAACAAATCTTCTACCTTCTCCTTCGTTGATATAATATTTGATAGTGTAGTTGCGCTTATTAGAATGGGTGCGTTTCCGTTTAATAGTTTCATTTTGAGACAGGGTTAGTAACCAATAACGGCGACGTGTTTTGTCAAGTTTCAAAAAAATTTAATAAGCTTTCTCTTCTTTCTTCAGACAGAGACCCGTAGTCATTGATACATTTGTTGCCAGAACAAGGATAAGCCAATATGGTTTATGTTGGTACAACGAACCTTTTTTGTTATATATTGTTAACCAGAATTTTCATTTTTAGACAGTTTTCTTGAATTTAATTTTTTTTCGTCGCTGATTCTTTGGATACATCATCTTAGCTATTGGTATCGCTGTCTTTGACTTTTGAACCCTTTTTAGTGTAGAAATTGGCTCTAATGTTTTGTTAAACTACTTTGTATTGCTATTAGTTGAAAAAGCCGCAGACTGAAAAAAACAATTCGATGATGCCAGATTTATGCTATGTATTTTAATTAAGTGAACCTACAAGAAAAACGAATAGGTACTGAAACAAATTATAAAAAAGTGGGTTTTTACTGGGTTTAGATCCTAACTCATTTGTCATTGACACTGCGGAACATTCCTTACTATTTCGGCATTCACCAACACCATCTTGACTATGGATGAACTACGTCGTTTCCACTCGCGACTTTGTTTTAGCTGCAAAGAAAAGTATAATTGATTTAAAATGAGTACTTTAATCTAATATAAAACATAATAGGGCAAAGAGATTATAATCACTACGTTTAAGAGGCCTTCCATAGTAAAAATAATTGAATGAGAGTACGCCATGCTGCTGTCTATACTGGAATAATTTTATCGATATAACCTTTATCGATATATTGTTTATCGATATTTTTACATAATAAATGTAAGATCTCTGTACTGAATTTTATGAGAAATAATTTTTGGGGATTGAGTACAAATGCCGATGAGGATAAGAAATCAACGTATTTTACACACAGCAATTTGTAATTATACCTTTTTATAGGATAAGGGTGACAAACGAGAACACATAATAATAATAAAAATAGAACCATAATATAGCTGCAGCATGGTTCTACCACGTATAAAATTATTAGGTACAAAAATATGTATAAAGAAAATATTAACTAAAAAACGCACTATCATACTAGTATTAAATTAAGTAAAAAATAAATGATGACTCCGTAGCGCAGTGGCTAAGCGTTTGGCTGCGGCATTGCAGGACCGAGGCTTCGTTCTCGTACTTAACAAGTGTTGCTATGCTGTGAAATAAATAGCCTGCATCTGGATGCTTGTTTTCAAAGTTAGTTTTTTTAAGATAATATAACAGTTTTTTTTAGTTGGATTCCGATGCAATGTTTGCCACAAATATGTTTTAACATGTGAATCTTTGACTATACTTTACATTTTTATTGTACAAATAGAATGTTAGCAGTAACAATTGACAATGTAGTTTCTAAGTATAGTTCGTCTCGGATTGCCATCCCATCGAACATCGAATCAGATTTAGGAAATAGTGTGTTTGTATTTGTGCACACAATTGTACCCTATAAAAAACCTGTCCTACGTAGATGGCTAGTCCAAAAATATACTCGCATTAAAATATCATATTACAATTAAAGTTAAAATCACCACATAACTTTCATCATCTACGGGAAATATTGCCAAGAATAGCCTTTTCTTGTTATCATTTTTTCTGCTTCTTGCACCAGTTAATTGGAAAGTTTTATAATGCATATTTAATTTTTAACAATACTTTAAATGAACAACGGCGCCTACAGCAATTAAAAGCAAATTAAAAGCAATCTTAATAAATAAAATATATACAAATGAAATATATAAAAATTTGGGATGTGCAAGCGGGATTTAGAAAGAGAGTGGGATGTAAGGATCAGGTCTTTTCCATGCGCATGGTCGCGGAGAAGTTTTTGGCCAAAAACCAAAAAGTTTTTTGTGCGTTCGTGGACTTTGAAAAGGCTTATGACAGAGTAGACAGGGATATGTAATTGCAAACACTGAACTCATTTAGGTTGAGCGATGGGTTGATACAGGCATTGAAGTCTCTGTATAGGGGCTCTAGTGCTTGTGTCAGGATCAATGGGGCCTACTCGGACTGGTTTAGCATCCGTAAAGGTGTCAGACAGGGCTGTGTGGCTTCCCCGTGGCTGTTCAACCTATTTATGGACAGTTGTTTGGAAAGTTTGAAAGTAGAAGAATGCGGGTTAAGAATGGGTGAGTTAACCGTCAAATGCCTTTTGTGCGCCGATGATCAAGTCATACTTGCGTCGTCGGCGGCCGAGTTGCAAATGATGGTTACGTTAATGACCAGAACATTAAAAGAAAAGGGAATGAAAGGGAACGCAAGTAAGACGAAAGTTATGATTTTTGAAAGAGAAGAAAGTAAAACGATATGTGAAAAAAAAAATAGAAGGGATGTTGGTCGAGCAAGAAGATGTATTTGGGATGTGTATTTAGCGGGGATAGTAGATATGATAAGGATATAGAACGACGAGTGAACGCAGGAAATAGAATGAATGGGGCTCTATACCCTATTGTGAGAAGTCACAATGTGTCCAAAAAGGTAAGTATGGCAATTCACAATGGTGTGTTAGTCCCTACTTTAATGTGTGGTAGTGAAAGTTGGGTGTGACAGAAGAAGCACGAGAGTAGAATAAATACAGCATTTGCTCATTTGAGAGTATGCGGTGTAGGAAATGTATGAGGATATCTCTAGAGCCATGCATTTATTCAAAACCCACTATACGGTGTTAATGGGAGACTTCAATGCAAAACTAGGCACAAGAGAGAACGGTGAGCTGGAAGTAGAGAAATTCGGAATAGGGCAACGCAACCCAAGGGGACAGCATCTGACCGACTTCATGGAGGAAGAGGGACTCTTTATAAGAAGTGGCCCCACAGGAAGTGGACCTGGTCGAGACCCGAGAGTTCAATAAAAAATGAAATTGACTTCATTATGACGACCAGACCACAACTGTTCAGTGATGTCTCAGTGATCGCGAGAATGAAAACTGATAGCGATCACCGAATGGTTAGAGGCATACTGAACCTAAACGTTAAGTTGGAGAGGTCTCGTCTAATGAAGTCAACGCTCCGTCCCCCTCGTGCTTTATTCCAAAGTCCCGAAACCTTTCAGCTCGAGTTACAAAACTGTTTTTAGTGCCTGGAAAACTGCAATGAAGTGGACGATATCAATGATAAGCTCGTGGAAACTGTTCATGCGGTCGGCGCGAACTTCTGCAAGACCAGCCGCAGAAGAACACAAAAACTATCCGATCACACTTTTAATTTCATGGCTGTTAGACGGGAAATGAAGCTGCAGTCTTCAACAGATTTGACAGCATACATGTAACTGAACAAACAGATCTCCAAATGCATGCGGCGGGACTTACGCAACTTCAATACAGCTTGTATTGAAGAAGCGACTGAGTGGAACCAAGGCTCCAAAGTATTTGCCAGAGATCTTTCTGCCAGAAAGAGCCAACTGTCAAAGCTGAAGACCGAGTGTGGCAGCATCGTTTCCCGGACACCTGAGATTTTGAGTGAGATTGAGAAGATCTATGGGCAGCTGTACACGTCATCGTTGGAGCCACACGCAAGTGTGAGTAACGATCCAAGAGCCAGTCTTATCCGACACTATTCCGAAGATATTCCAGACGTCAGTCTGAGCGAGATTAGAATGGCTCTCCCGCACCTTAAAAACGGCAAGTCCCCGGGCGAGGATGAAATTCGCTGTAATTCCATCCTTCTGAAAGCAAGTGGAAAAAATTGGTACTTGAAGTCCTTCAGAAGCTATTTAATTCCGTCCCCCATGGTGATGTTACTCCAAATGCGTTGAGCAAAAGTACGGTGGTATTGTACTTCAAGAAAGGCGATAACGCTCTCTTGAGGAACTACAGACCGATTTCCCTTTTGAGCCGCATCTACGTGCTGTTTTCGAGAGTCATTACGAATCGTCTCGCACGCAGACTCGACGACTTCCAGCCTCCCAAACAAGCCGGTTTTCGAAAAGGCTTTAGTACCATAGACCAAATACACACCCTTCGGCAAATTGTACAGAATACAGAAGAGTACAATCTGCCACTTTTCCTTGCGTGCTCTTCACCGCTGCATTGGAAGACGTTTTCAAGCTACTGGACTGGAAAGGATACGGTATTAACATCAACGGCGAGTACATCACTCACCTTCCATTTGCCGACGATATAGTCCTTATGGCAGAATCGCTGGAGGACCTAAGCACTATGCTCAATGACCTCAATAGTGCCTCCCAACGGATAGGTCTTAAGATGAACATGGACAAAACAAAGATCATGTTTAATGTCCATGTCACACCTATGCCGGTAGTTGATGGGAGCACTAAGCTCAAAGTTGTTGAGGGGTGTGTTTACCTGGGATAAATAGTCCGACTAGGTAAGTCCAACTTCGAGCGAAAGGTCAATCGACGGATTCAACTCAGTTGGCCAGCGTTCGGGAAATTCTCGTCAGGTATACCTCAAAACTTAAAAACGAGACTGTACATCCAGTGTTTGTTACCATTGGAACTGAGACATGGTCCTTCACTAATGGCCGGATGAAGAAGCTCAATGTTGCTCAGCGAGCTATGGAGAGGGCTATGCTCGGAGTTTCTCTGCGTGATAAACTTAGAAATGAGGATATCCGCAGTAGAACCAAAGAGACCGACATAGCCCTACGGATTAGTAAGCTGAAGTGGCAATGGGCCGGCCATATAACTCGAAGAACCGACAACCGATGGGAAAAAACGGTTCTCGAGTGGCGGCCTCGTAGGGGCAGACGAAGTGTTGGGCGTCCCCCCACTAGATGGAGTGACGTCCTGGTAAGACATGCAGGAATTCGTTGAATGCAGGTTGCTCAGGACCGTGTTTTGTGGCATTCCTTGGTGGAGACCTATAATCAGCAGTGGAAATGTGAAGGGCTGTAATGATGATGATGATGATTATTTCATCTGTACTTATCTCCCTTTCTCTCTCCACTACTTTCTGAAATTTTAATTCACTTAATTCAGACGACTCTTCACTCTTAAACATGCTCTCAAAGTATTCCTTCCATCCCTTTAAATTCGACACTTCATCAATCAGCATGCAGCCATTCTCGTCTCGTATAGTATTAATTCTAGGCTATTTTGAATTTCCCCTGGCAGCTCTTACGAGTTTCCAGAACATTTTTATATTTGCCTGGAAGTTATCAGATAACCTTCTATCATTCTAATCCATTCTTTCTTGCTTTTTCCTTTCAATTATTTCTTTTACTCTCTTATTTATACGTTTAAAGTTTGCCTTTTTTCTTTCAATCTAATCATCCATACCGCCAGAATTTCCATCTTTGGTTGCTAGTAAATCTAGCCATGCTCTCTTCTTTGCGTCTACTTCCATCCATACCTCATCATCCCACCACAACGTATTACTTTTCCTTTCATTCGTTCTCTTACTTACCACATACTTCGTTGGTTGCATCCACCAAAACTTTCTTAACATTATTCCATACAGTCTTCAAGTCATTCATACATAATTCATTCAAACCAGTCTACATTCATACTTCTATTTCACACCTTCATCTTGTAACCTCTCTATTCTTATGCGCTGTAATGCAGTGGTAAACACAGATGTTCGGTGCCGCCAACGTCTGAATAGACCATTAATTTGGCATAAGACCAAGTAATGAACCCTTGTATCTCTTTTTGATTCTTTTATCTACAATTATGAAATCTATCATGCTTCTATCATATTCTATATAATATATCATGTTATAATCATAATACATACACTGACTTTTTAGTTAAACATGGCATTGATTATTTATTAAATTAGTTATATTAATTCCGGAAGAATATTGTGGTTACAGTACAAATCCACGAAGGTACAAAGTCGCACATGAAGGTATAGTTACACACGATACGTTATCGTCTTTCTTGAAGAACAAGACCACCGCATTTCTGCTCCACGCCTATGGAGTAACACCACCATGGGGGACGGAATTAAAGAGCTTCTGAAGGACTTCAAGTACCACTTTTTTCCACTCGCTTTCAGAAGCTCCGCTGTAATTCCATCCTCGCCCGGGGACTTGCCGTTTTTAAGGAGCGGGAGAGCCATTCTAATCTCGCTCAGACCGATATCCGGAATATCTTCGGAATAGTGTCGGATAAGACTGGCTCTTGGATCGTTACTCACACTTGCGTGTGGCTCCAACGATGACGTGTACAGCTGCCCATAGATCTTCTCAATCTCACTCAAAATCTCAGGTGTCCCGGAAACGATGCTGCCACACTCGGTCTTCAGCTTTGACAGTTGGCTCTTTCTGGCAGAAAGATCTCTGGCAAATACTTTGTAGCCTTGGTTCCACTCAGTCGCTTCTTCAATACAAGCTGTATTGAAGTTGCGTAAGTCCCGCCGCATGCATTTGGAGATCTGTTTGTTCAGTTACATATATGCTGTCAAATCTGTTGAAGACTGCAGCTTCATTTCCCGTCTAACAGCCATGAGATTAAAAGTGTGATCGGATAGTTTTTGTGTTCTTCTGCGGCTGGTCTTGCAGAAGTTCGCGCCGACTGCATGAACAGTTTCCACGAGCTTATCATTGATATCGTCCACTTCATTGCAGTTTTCCAAGCACTAAAAACAGTTTTGTAACTCGAGCTGAAAGGTTTCGGGACTTTGGAAAAGAGCATGAGGGGGACGGAGCGTTGATTTAATTAGATGAGACCTCTCCAACTTAACGTTTAGGTTCAGTATGCCTCTAACCATTCGGTGATCGCTATCAGTTTTCATTTTCGCGATCACTGAGACATCACTGAACAGTTGTGGTCTGGTCGTCATAATGAAGTCAATTTCATTTTTTATTGAACTGTCGGGACTCGACCAGGTCCACTTCCTGTGGGGCCACTTCTGGAAGAAAGAGTTCATTATAAAGAATCCCTCTTTCCCTATGAATTCGGCCAGCTGCTGGCCTCTTGGGTTGCGTTGCCCTATTCCGGATTTCCCTACTTCCAGCTCAGCGTTCTCTCTTGTGCCTAGTTTTGCATTGAAGTCTCCCATTAACACCGTATAGTGGGTTTTGAATAAATGCATGGCTCTAGAGATATCTTCATACATTTCCTCCACCTACTCATCGGATCGTGCTGAGGTTGGTGCGTAAACTGGTATGACCTTCAGTGAATACCGTTTGGTGAGTCTGAGTAAAAGGTACGCAATCCTTGTCGACAAACTCCCTATCTTTAGAATTTTGTAAACAAGGGACTTGTGGATGATAAATCCGATACCTCCTTCGGACAGATGGTTGCCCTCCCGGTGATAGAACAAGTTGCCGGATTCGAGGATTACCGTGTCCTCCCCCTCTCTTCGGACCTCGGATAATCCTATAATATTCCAGCGCAACTTGTCTGTCTCTTCTTCAAGCTCCAGGATTTTTCGTCAGTCCTCAAAGTGCGTGCGTTATAAGTTGCCAGGTCGAGTCGTCGTACGTGGACACCGAACCTCCACCGGAGATTTTTAGCACCCCCTACCCAGCCGTTACCGTGGTCGCCACCGTAGCCAGCAATAGCAGGGCCGCCGGAGACTGGGGGCCGCCCTTTCGTAACTTTATTCAGGGGGGAGGGGTATATATATCCATAGTTGCCACGCTTGGCGAGCGGGTTGGCAACCGTAGTTTTTTTAATTGTGATATTGCTGTTATCAGGAATATGCTGCTGCCCTTCTCCGGCCTATTTCCCCCTGTCACTTTTTACGACACCCACGGGAAGATATAGGGTAGTGGATATTCTTAACCGCCACTACACAGCGTGCAATATTGAAAGCAATGAAAAGCATGCAAGCAGGTAAGGCAGCCGGATATGATAAAGTACCACTCGAAATGCTAAGGGCTGAAGAGGGTGTGGTTGCAGGCCTGCTGAACATCTTGTTTAAATTTGTTGGGAACTGAAGCGGAAACTGAAGCGGGAAAAGCAATAAAATGCGTCAAAAGTTTAATAATAGAAGAATTAACTAGCTGCATTAATGAATGTCTAAAGGTAGGAGAGTTCCCTGACAATCTTAAGATTGCCAAAATCACTCCAATCTATAAATCTGGAAATTACCGTCCTATCTCAGTTCTACCGGTACTCTCAAAAGTCTTCGAAAGAATTATTTTCAATCGACTTGAAATGTTTTTAACGTCAATAAATTTCCTTAGTAAGAAACAATATGGTTTTAGATCCAAATCAAATACACTCTCCGCCACAGTAGACCTTGTAACGAAAATAAAGCTGAATTTAGATAGGAAAAAAATCGCGCTTGGCGTATTTATAGATCTTAAAAAAGCTTTTGATACAGTGAGTCATGACTTGCTAATACATAAACTTGCTAACATTGGTTTAACTAACACTCCACTAGCGATTTTCAAATCGTATTTAAGTAATCGCCGACAAGTAGTAAAAATAGGTAAAACACGAAGTTCTTGCAAAACTGTAACGTTTGGTGTACCTCAGGGTTATCTTAGGACCCCTACTGTTTTTAATATATATAAACAATACCAATAAGATAGGCTTAAGTGGGGATATAACCTTGTACGCTGATGACACGTCTTTTCTATTATGGTCACCCAATTGAATCTATTGTATCGGAAGCACAAAATGATTTGGATTCACTAAATGAATGGTTACAGAGCAATCTGCTAGCGATCAACATAACTAAAACTAGCTATATGATTTTTGCAGCTAAAAACAAAAAGATTAGTGACTATAGTCCTTTGATGATTGACGGAATAAAAATTAATAAGACGGATCAAGAAAAGTATCTAGGTCTTATTCTAGATAGTAAGTTTACTTGGCACCCGCACATTCTAAAAATAAAATCTAAGTTGATATCTCTAACGGGTATGATAAAGGGTATTGCTTGCTGTCTTCCAGTCCCTGTACGGTATATGATTTATAATTCCATTGTGAAACCACAAATCGATTATCTAGTAGAAATATGGGGTAATGCAGCCAAAACTAATCTAGTAATACTACAAACTACTCAAAATAAATTATTGAAAGTTTTGTTTCATTTTGATTATTTTATACCAACAGATAAGCTTTACACACAAATTAAAGTAATGCATATATCGCAAACATACAAGGACCAAAATTGTATATTAGTACGAATTTTTTTAAATAAAGATATACATACAAACACAACTTTTTCAAAGAGAATACAACTACACAAAATGAAACTTAGGCGAAGCAACGTTATTGAACTATTAACACCACGAACAAATTTCGGTAAAAAATGCATAATGTATGAAGGTTCACAAATATATAACTGTTTGCGCCAAATGTTAATTTTTAAAACTGTATTCCAAGGCGCTCGACGCGGCGCGTTCATAACCAGTTAGACGTGTGGGCGATTAACGGGAGTTTTGTTGCCAGCGAGGCCGCGTCCGAACAAGTATTGCAGTTAAGCTAGTCGAACCGCGTGGTCGTGTGCCAAAAAGCCTCTAACTCGTGTCGTCTTTGTTGGTGCGTTTGCATGGCGACGAGGCGTTTTTCTTGAGTTTGAGTGATTGGCTTAAACTCGGTTGCAAGTAATTTACGTCAATTTGTATAGTGATTGCATGTTGAAGTGCATTTGACAATATTTATTTTGCTTGTGTTGTATTTTAATATCGTACGAAAGAATTTTTGCTTCGTCGTGTTGAACGCTAAACCTTGTGACCCGAGAGAAGGTCGCGTTCGGTTTCGAGAAGTAATTTTGTGCTAAGTGAACATGGGACATTGAACTTTGACCGACCGTTCCTAAGTTATGTAGCGTGTCACTTGATTTAATTTCGATGAACTTTGATTTTATTGAATTTGAAGTTAATTAAATGTACAATACAGTTGATAGACTAAAATAGTGAAATAAAAGCAGAAGGTTTCAATTGGTGAATGCCCACTGGAGGGACCGCACATTTTGGAGGAAAGCAGCGCCTGTGGATCTGCTGTGCGATTACATAGGAACGTCAGGCTACATTTATATACACTTTCGCACGCTATTTACATACACTTTACTTACAACCTCACTGATACCCTGTGGTCAACCCTAACTCCGGAATTCGGTAAGTTTGTGTTGCTTATCAGCCCTTCTATACAATATGTAACAAAAACCCTGTGGTTCCCGTTAAGTGTGTTATCAGAATCAGTGTTCAAACGTATAGAAATAAGTTTAAAAAGTTAAAAATAATCAAATTAAATAATATTTGTAAATTTTATGTGGATTGATTACATCTGCCTGGAAGTATCAAGCAACTAAAGCGAAGCAGCAAGCAGCGGCGTTCATCAAAGACAGGGCGCGCGCGCGCGCGCGTCGTACATACACTAACTTCACTAAGGTCGTGACCTCGGCACATCAGTCAGCTGTAATCACTTTAGTGGTCGATTATCACAACTTTTAAAATTGTATTTCGACCGATTGTGGTAATTATACACAAACACTAATTTATGACTATGTCTACTTGACGACCACGAAGATATTGTTCAATATGTCCGCCTTGTACCTCTATGCGTTTGCGACACCGGACTATAATGTCTGAACGCACGCGTTGCATAACAGATATTTCGGACTTTATTTTTTCAAAGGATGCGACTATTCGTGTACGCATTTCCGCCTCGGTATCGCATGTTTTCTGGAATACAGACTGTTTAATCGCACCCCAGAGATAAAAATCTAAAGGTGTGATATCAGATGATCGCGCCGGCCAGTTGACCGGCCCACCGCGGCCAACCCATCTCGCACCGAATTCATTATCCAAAAACTTTCTTACACAACGGGAGAAATGCGGTGGTGCGCCATCGTGTTGAAACCACATGCGACGAACGAGGTCTAGATTTATTTCGTCAAGTTCATTACTTAGTTCTTCTCTCAAAAAGCGTCCGTAGTTTTCACCGCTCATTGTGTGGTCAAGAAAATACGGACCAATAATTTTGTCACCTATAATTCCCGCCCAAACATTGATTTTCCATCGGTGTTGAAAGTGGCTTGGTTTATAGGAAGGCGGGTTAGTTGTCGACCATACGTGTTCATTATGAGCGTTAAATTTTTTTTTATAGGATAAGGGTGACAAACGAGCACACAGTCCACCTGATGGTAAGTGGTTGCTGCGGCCCATAGACATCTACATCTATCCTCGTTTGCGAATCAAAATGCAGATGCGTTGTCACCCGTGAGGACTAAGATGGAATGCCTCATTTCCAGTAAAAAGGGCCTCCGGCCACCTGCACTCACCAAGCGAAACGCAGAGGTAAACCTCTACTTCACGCTGGTATTCTGTGAGGTCGTGGTACCACCCCGGTTCGAGCCGGCCCATCCGTGCGACAGCAAAAGCTGCCGCGTGGCTCTACCACTGTTTACGTAATAATAAATAAATAATACGCCTGTTCTAACAAAAGAGCATTCATCCGTGAAAAGTACGCGGTTCAAAAACTCAGAATCTCTTTCAACCTTATCGAGTAACCATCTACAGTAATCTATTCTCGGCTCGTAGTCGTTGGCAAAAAGACACTGAACTCGACGATAATGATACGGGTGCTGGCCATCATCTTTGAGGGCTCTCCAAACACGCATATGGTTCACACCTAGTTCACGTGCCACCGAGCGAGTGCTCCGCGTCGGATCTTCCCCAAACATGTCGAGAATGTTCTCCTTGATGTCGTCGTCTCGGTCTTACTGAATCTGTACGTTGTTGATCACGGCCATTCACACTGCCAGTGTTGTACATACGAATGTGAAGTCGTTGGAACGACATCGCTGACGGCAATGGTATATTTCGTGGAGTAGCAAAGCGCTCCTCATAAAGTCTTCGTGCTTCTGCATAATTGCAGTCACATTTTCCGAGACACATCAACATATTAAAATATTCCTCGTTTGAGTAAGACATCGCACACAACACAAATCACTCACGGCGGATACTCAATTTCGCAATATAAAAAACAGATCAGTCCGGAAATAATTTACGCGGGCGAAATACCTATCAATATCAACGCACGCGCAATACTGAAGCTTTTGTTTGTTGTTTGTGGGCGTGGCAAAGCGACTGTACTCTACAACGTAATTTTGATCTTTTATGAATCTAGGTTTGTTGTGATTTTTGATGTAATTTTTAATAGTAGTTATTATTTATTTATTTAATTCAGGTAGAGCCCATAAGTGTTATTAACAAATTAAATTGTAGCTAGGGATTAGTGAAAATACATTTAAAACACTACAATAACAAGATTTTTTTTTATAATTGTGGGATAAATCCACACAATATCATATACTTAAACTGTTATGCTCCTGTGTTTTTCAAAATCTACTAATTAGCCTTTTTTAAGGATACACAATCCTTATTTTTATTTCTATTCTTGACTACTGAATTGTGCCAAAATTTTATGTTCATAAAACTTCCCATGTTTTTAAATATTACTACTAATTATTAGCACAGTTTAATTAATAGATACTAGGTAGATCAAAATAAGTGGATCAAAATAAGTTAGTCGACGTATAGTGGACGCTACCTTTGATCACTCGAATGGTGTTTGTGGGGTTTTTCCAAAATCTATACCTAAGTCCTCCGTCAGCTAACGGTATTTAAGTTTTGTTTAGCGCGCAAAACGCCGCGTATTTTTTGGTAATTTTGTTTTTTTTTATTACATTCTTGTAGTATGAATTTATTTAAAAAATAATTTCTGTTACATATTCTTTATCGAATAAATTTTCATATGAAAAATACATGCTAAATGTTTCCTAGAAATAGTTGCAAATTTAGAATTAATTAGGATATTTTATGCTTGAAATAACCTTTCTTAAGTATTTTTTCCAGATCTATTTAGTAATAAAGTGGAAGTTTATGACAAATGTAATTCAAATAGAAATGTGTATTGGCGTTGAAAGAATATCCACTAGCCCAAATAGTCCCGTGGGTGTGGCTCCATCTTCACAGCATCTTCTTAACAACAACTGGATCTAAAGTAAAAAAACTGCGATTGCCAATCCGCCTGCAAAAAGTGGAAAGTATGGCAAATGTATGATATTTGATAGATTGCAATGAACGTATTTCTATATTAGACGGCTCCGTGGCGCAGTGGCTTAGCAATGAGTTGCTGCGTTGGGGGCCGCGGGTTCAAATCCCGCACAGAACAAGTATTTGTATGGCCTACAAGTAATCGTTCCGGGTCTGAATGTTTGTCCTTGTGCAATTTGTGTTTGTAATCTGCCTCCACGATACAGGAGAAAATCCTAGTGTGGAGGTACCGTATTTAAAAAAAAAATAAAAAACATATTTTCAGAAACCGTTAGATCATGTCAACACATAGTAATTTACTTAGGGGTCTAAGAATTTTCCTCGCTAAGTGTTTTTGTAAACTGATATTTGTTAGATATTATAAAATATAAAATAAATATTAACTTATCAAATATTATTAAGTATTCAAGAAGGGAAATGCAGTATTCATAAACAGCCAACACATTATTAAAAAAAAAATATTTCAGTATAATTTCTATTATTTTTAAATTTAACTTTTCCCAGAATAACTGTGTCTAAATAGGTAGGTATAACCATTTACACAAAAACCTTGAAGGCGCTCGCCGCGCAGCGGCTTGCTTTGTGTTAGCCGTGTCAGTGACCTCACAGCGGCCGTAGATAATAATATGTCTGCACGTGTCGGTAAGCTCAGAAGCAAATAACATTTTTAGAAATGTTAAATTTAGTAAGTTATCTGATAAGAAACTCACAAATTACATTTATAGTAACCAAAAAAAAATTCGATATGATAATTGCAATGCCTATGTGCACACCAAAACGTCCCTGAAACGACCAACGGGGTTTTTGTTACATACTGTATAATAAGTATCCATAGGCCATTTGGGCCCCGCCCTCAGTTGCTCGTCGAGGGGGCTACTATGGGCCCTAGCCCAGTCGACTTTTGTCGGGGCAACCTAGGGCGTGAACAATAACAAATTACCTAAAGATATTAGAGACTCAAAATCAATGCACACATTTAAAAGACTACTTAAGTATCATCTATCGAAAGACTAAACAAAGATCTATCTAAATAAATAAATACTCTCATGTTCAATAACTAACATAAATAAATACATATTTAGATTATTTCCTTCTGACACTAAAAATAACAATTATTTAAGTTGTTCAGAAATAATGAATAATATAAATATTACAAATTTTACTAAATATATAAATTATTATAACCGACACTTAATCAGACTTTTTTCTCTCTAAACTATTGAATCTAATCAACTGTACCAATCTACTATGCGAGTCACATCCAATAATGCTTATGTATTTAATCGGCACAAAGAAGTCGGCGGTCGAATTTGCTCAAAACGAGCCATCGCTGTCGCTAGAAACATTTTACAACCAATGATATTATTTTTTATATATAATATCATTGTTTACAACCACCTACATTTTGTACTTTACGGTAGTTTAAATTATATGCAAATTGCATTGTTATAAGCTATAGATATATAAGTCTCAAAAAGTGAATGTAAAATTCTTTGAGATAATAAAGTTCTTCTTAAACCGTATATGTCCGTAATTAATTTTTATCACCCTAGTTAACACAGAAAAATAATCTAAAATAGATGAAGGGCACAGGGAAAAAAGGAGCTCATTGACAATTTTACGTTTTTGGAATGAACTATACCATTTTATTTCGTTTTCTATGGCCAATCAGAGCACGTTATTTTAAAAACGATAAAAGGCACTGATTTTGTGTAAAGTGAATTTAAAAAAAATGTACTTTCGGATAAAGTCAGTCGTCGCTTGCGCTTAGCTGTGAGTGTCCGCGTTAACGATGACCGGTCCGGCGGGGTCAACGACCTCCACCGTGAAGTGTGCTACGTGCAATATTGTAATAAATGAGCTATTAGCGTTTATTCAGAATAAATGTGATATTATGGACGAGGATGGAATTATCAGGTTGTGTATAACAGCTTTCAAGCCTGAGGATATTTTGGCAGCGAAGAATCTTCTGTTCGAGTCGCTCAGAAAATCAAGAAGAAAAGTTCTTCGTAAGAGAGAAGGAAAAAGTCAGCGTGAACTGGAGGACATCATCAGTACAATTAAAGAGGTGGACCCTGAAGAATTGCCGATATTTGTGGCCCGTGACTTGCATAAGCTGCCTCCAGTCACATTTGATCATATCGATGTCACTAGGTTACTTAAAGATTTGATTACGCTACGAAATGAGCTCGAGCATGTTAAGGAGAATTATGTAAATAGCGAGAATTTTACACAGTTAAAAAATGAAGTGACGAATCTTAAGCAAGCGTCCTTAGTTAAAAATTTTGAGGGCAATAATTATGTGAATAGAATACGGGGATCTGCTAATTTACAAGATAGTTTTAATTGTGAAAGTGGTCCAATTGGTATAATACATATACCGCCCGAGACAAAGACATCTAATATTCACACAAAAACGACCTTGGCAATGAGTCAGTGCACTACTAGTGGCACACGGTCTGCCCCTACGCAGCGCTTCCCATCTCCATCGTGTGCACCGAATGGCGAATCGTCTGTTTCTGTTACACATCGCATCGAGGTACCCGTGGAGGCCCATGCAGAGGTTTTGAACGTGTCTGAAACCGCGTTACTGGCCTCATTAAACGAGCATCGCATAGATCCCGAACGCGCAACCACACAAACTAATACACAAATGAGTATGTCGGACATTGTGCGTAGTAATAATAATGGTATTGCTTGGAAGGAACAGGAAAAAAGTGAGGAGTGGAAATTAGTGCAGAGGAAAAAATATAGGAACCGTTTTTACAGTGAAAAAGGCACCTGCATTGATTTAGAGCAAAAGTTTCGCGCAGCGGATATTCTAATACCACTGTTCATAAATAATGTACATGTCGATACATGTGAGAGTGACATTATATCGTACATAAAAAGTAAAACCAACATAACAGTGAGGTTACAAAAAATAAAGTCTAAGCAGACAAAGGATTATAATTCTTACAAGGTACTTGTTCCTAAACATAAACTAACTATATTTATGGATTGCAATCTGTGGCCTGATGGAATAATATTTCGTCGCTTTGTTAATTTTCGCCGGCGTGAAAATAACAAAGAAAGTGATTCAAGTAAAAATGAAACGTAATTTTTAATCATTATGGATGAAACATCACTTATTTCGTTTAATTGCAAAAACTTTAAGAGATCCCGAGAGTGCGTAACTAATCTGAGCCTTAAGGCAGATATTATTGCACTGCAAGAAACCTGGCTGTTACCGCATGAAATATCAGAACTCAGTTATGTTAGCAAGGAATTTAGCTACTATGGTAAGTCAGCGATAGATACTTCTCAAGGTATTTTACGTGGGCGTCCGTATGGCGGAGTGGCGCTGTTATGGAATAAGTTGAAATTTCACTGTGTTTCGGTTATTGAATGCGATAGTGATCGTATTGCGGCAATAAAAATTAGTTCTACGGACCGAGAGATGTTAATTTTTAGTGTATATATGCCTACAGATTGTGCGGAAAATTTAGTAGAATACGTTCAGTGTCTGAGTGAGATTGCGGCAATTGTTGAAAATTGTGATATTGAATCAGTTTATATTCTAGGGGATTTTAATGCCCACCCAGGGCATTTGTTTGGTACTGAAATGTTAAATTTTTGTAATGAGTTAAATTGGAATTGTATTGATCTTAATATTTTGGGTTTAGATTCAGACACTTATACCTTTGTCAGTGAAGCGCATGGTAGTAGGAGGTGGTTGGATCATTGCATAATCACTGAGGCGGCGAGGAGGTCTGTGGTATCTGTGAAGGTACACTACGATGTTTACTGGTCCGATCATTTCCCTTTAGAAATTCAGTGCGAGATTGCTAATCTGATGCCTAAGCAAACTTTGATGTGTGCCTCAACTGACAAAGCTATATGGGGTAATAGAAATAAGAGTGAGTTAGAATTGTACGCAAAACTCTGTAATGATAAATTAAAAAAAATTGAATTTCCTGACAAATTAAGTAGTTGTTGTGATACTCTTTGTAATAATCATAGTTTGGATCACTTAGTTATAATAGATAACCTATATTCGAGCATTGTAAAGGTTATGCAAGAGGCAGCCAGGCTTAGCCATGCGGGTGGTAATGGTGACAGGAAAAACGTCCGCCCTCTTGCGGGCTGGAACAAATACGTGCGGGCTGCGCACCAAGATGCCCGCCAGAAATTCCTAAACTGGGTGTGGTATGGAAGGCCACGAGAGGGCTTCTTATACATAGATATGTGCGAGTCGAGAAAAGTTTTTAAAAACAAATTGAAATACTGCCAAAATCACCAAGAGCAAATTAAAATGAATATACTAGCTTGTAAGCATGAAAAGAAAGACTTTCGGGGGTTTTGGCAGCAAACAAAGAAAATGGGTCCAAAGTCTGGCGTCCCGGTGAGTGTCGACGGCGCTAGTGACCCGAAGGATGTTGCGAACTTGTTTCGAGCGCATTTCCAGGTTCAGCCTGTCACCGCCACAGGCAATGCTGGTAAATGTGATAGGGTGGTTGCTCAGCCGGTCGTGACCGGCGTGCCAGAACGTTTCACTACCAAGGAAGTTTTCGAGGCGATAAAAGGAATGAAACGTGGCAAGTCGCCAGGGCACGACGGCCTCAGCATTGAGCATTTACTTTACGCAGGGCCTCACCTGCCAAGATTGCTGGGAATGCTGTTCACAATCTGTAGGAGGCATGCCTACTTACCTGCGGATCTAATGAGAACGGTCGTAGTTCCAATTGTTAAAAATAAAACTGGGGATATTTCGGATAAGACCAACTACCGACCGATCTCATTAGCTACTGTGATGGCTAAAGTGCTTGATTGTTTGCTTGAGAGACAACTTAAACAACATCTTAAGTTTCACGACGCCCAGTTCGGTTTTCGACCAGGGTTATCCACTGAGTGTGCTATTATGTCCCTCAAGCATATAATCAAGTACTACACTTGCAGAAAAACATGTGTGTATGCTGCTTTTCTGGATCTGTCGAAGGCATTTGACTTGGTTCAGTATGATATTCTTTGGGCGAAGCTGTTGGCGAGTGGTGTCCCGAATGACATTGTCAATGTGTTTAAATACTGGTATGGACATCAGACTAACCAAGTCAGATGGCTTGGACAGTTTTCTGATGAGTTTAAGCTTAAATGTGGGGTGAGACAAGGTGGTTTGACCTCTCCCACATTATTTAATTGTTATATTGATCAGCTGATTCGTGGACTCAGCAGCATGCGTGTCGGATGCTCTATAGACGGTCTTTGTGTCAATAGTATAAGTTATGCCGATGACATGGTGCTGCTGAGTCCATCAGTCGCTGCTCTCAGAAGACTGATGAGCGTTTGTGAGCGTTTTGCTAAGTCTCACGGTCTTCTTTACAATGTAAAGAAGAGTGAGTTGATGGTATTTAAGGCAGACAGTCGCAGAGCTCTTAATGTTCCGCCAGTGTACCTAAACGGAGTAGCTCTACATCGCGTATCGTCCTTCAAGTATCTCGGTCATATTGTGAACGAGAGGCTGAGGGATGACTGTGATATGGAGAGGGAAAGAAGAGCGTTGGCAGTCCGCTGCAATATGTTAGCCCGCAGATTTTCACGATGTACCACAGAAGTTAAAATAACATTGTTTAAAGCCTTCTGCCAAACAATGTACACGTGTAATCTGTGGGTTGATTATACGCGGGGGGCTTTCAGCGCACTCCGAGTTCAGTATAATAATGCCTTCAGGGTGATGTTGGGTCTGCCGCGATTTTGCAGCGCATCGGGCATGTATGCGCAAGCGCGCACTGATAGCTTCGAAACGGTGTTGCGCAAACGTGTCGCCTCGCTCATGCGCAGAATACGTGGTAGCTCCAACACCATACTGAGGGCTATTAGTGGCAAACCAGATTGTCCTATTATGGGACACTGGGTGAATATGCATGTGCATAAACCTAGTGCCTCAGGTAGGCCTGGTTTGTACTTAAACTAATTATTCGTGTCTGCACTTAATTATTACTAACATAGCTATAACTACCTTGTACCTACTAACAATTATGGATATATGTCCGAAATAAAGAGATTTTATTTTATTTTATTTTTATTTTTATAAAACGCGCTCATTGCACTCTATACCGCGTAAAAAGGTGTCCATTGTCTGTGAAACCACGCTAGAACGGGCTGATCGCAGCGATTGTAACAGAAAACGCGCTCATAGTCGGCCATCTGTATTATTTTGTCATACAAATGACAGCTGCCAGATAAGCTTCCTTGCATACATTTTACGACTCCTTTAGTGTACGTTAGGTTTTTAAAATTTTTTGCTTATTTATCTTAAAATGGACAATAATACGTAGGACACTCAATAAGTTTTAGATATACGAAAAGTATTCTAGATATTATTAATATTTATTTTACATATTTTCAAAATATTCTCCATTATGCTCTATACAAAGTTCCATTCACCTAAGTTAACTCTGAAAACACTTTTGTCAGTCTTGATCTGACAGGTCGGAAATCGCTTCTTCGTAGGCAGCCACTGCTTCAACACCAGATTCCTCAATAAATGCTTTTGTTCTAAGGGAGGTATGTGAAGAGGCGTTATCGTGATGCAGCACGATTCCCCGAAGCCCAGTCTTTGGTCTTCTCTCCCGCACAGCTTGAAAAGCTTTGGGTAATGCAACTGTAGTATACCGTTCAGAGTTGACTGACCTACAATTTTCCAGCATTGACGTCGACAAATGTCCGCTCCGCGAAAAAAAACTACGCCACCATTTTTTTGCCGACGTTGCGAGTTCTTTGCAGTATTGTCAGTAACTGTCCTTCTGAGTAGACCTATACCGATGATTGCCTTTTATTTTCCGGATCATATTGATAGATCCATGTCTCGTCACCAGTAACGATTTCTGAAACACGCCTAGATGTCCCGTTTTCAAAACGTAAACGCATTTCATGGCACCAATCGACAGGAGTCTGTTTTTCACTTTCGGAGAGCAAACGAGGGATCCATCGACAACAAAGCTTCCTCACTTCAAGATGTTGATGTAGGATGGTATGAATGCTGCCCAAACTAATGTTTACAATCTTTTCAATGTCCGTATATGTGATTCGTGGGTCTTCTCGCACCAACATTTTAGTAGTTCATACATTTTCTGCCGTTACTGCTGTTTGTAGGGCCCCGGTTCTTTTTTCGTCTTTAAAATTAATTTTACCTAAATATATTAACTTGCCCAACAAATAAATTTCATGCTAATTAACATGTATTTTATTTCATTAATGTGTTTATGTAATTAGACATTGTTTATGATCACCAATTAATTTGTAAAATGTAAAAAGGAGATCATTGAGACAATGAGCACCTTCTTGCCTTTTACATTTGGGAGTTAGGTAATTAAATTACAAACTATTGTTTATTTACCAACCCATTCTTTTAAAATAACAATATAATATGTTAAATATATACTGTTCCTTTTTTATATGGGTACAAATCATATTCTAGTAGAGTTGTAAGTGTAGAAATTGAAATTTTAGGTTTAATTCTTTAATTACTCGAAACAATGAGAATGTTAATGAGCTCCTTCTTTTCCTGTGCCCTTCAGATATTAATCGCTCGTTTCAAATGGAATCGAAAATCTGTCTTATTCTTTGTAAATAGTTTGATGGTCAACATAACGTTTAGAAACGAGAATTTCACTAGTGTATTCTTTATGGTAATCGATTTATTGCCATAAAGAATACCTACAATCGATTTTCTAACATATTTCTTATTCAATTGTTTTTTTGATTTCTAGATTGTAAAAAGAGCTTTGTATTTTACTTTAGAAGAATATGGCTAATTCTTTAAAGTATAAACCAATTAGTTAACTTGAGGCCAATAAATCCTGTTCTCCTTTATGTTGCAGATGTGAACGGCAGAGTCGGGAAGGGACGCCCTAGACGAAGGTTTATCGACCAATCGGCGATATATTGAAAATGGGCCAGATTAGGAGTACCCTTAACTGACGAGCTTGTATGCGTAGATATATGGATGTAAAGGAGGTGAGAAAGGTGTGTCAGGATCGCGCCAAATGGAAGTCCTTAGTCTCTGCCTGCCGCTCTGGGTGACAGGCGTGAGTGTTTGTGGGTGTGCATAATATACTAATTGGGGTGTCTGAGGATGTGTGTCAATTACGTTATATGTTGTATATGAAGACATATATGAACCTAGAGAAAAAGAAAAAGACAAGGTCACCATTAATTTTACTGAAACTTTACTTAAGCACGCTATCTCTACCAATGCTTTAAATTATGATGCAATCCATCCAAACAATAAAACCACAAGCGATGATGATGAGACATAATTCTATGTTATAGCTTCCACATCTTCAGACGTAATTAACGATGTTATTTTTAAAATTGGAAACCTTCAAAGTTTAAGTATAAAAGTTTATAATAATATATTTTCATAATTGGAAAGTAAAGCAGAAGGCCGGGTTTTACAGAATGTTAATGTTAATAACAACAGTGCTTTAAAATCTTTAAATAGTGACTAAAGTTTTACATGTGAAATATCACACAAGAAATTACATTTATTTTGATTTTCATGTTTAAAAATAAAGTCTTATTTACTTTAAAAAAACTGCAGAAACGCTTGTCTCTTTCTGTGGTCTGACTGATAATATTTTTTACGGTATTACTTCGATGACGTTGTGAATAAGGAAAGTGAAATCAAGGAACGATTATTGTTTTGCTACTTCTTCTGTAACAGTTATTTGTCTTTCATATTTAGTTTTGTTCTTATAGCTATTAGTACGATCTTTTGTGATGTTGGTGGTAACTTCTTCTGTCTTCTTCTTTCTAACTTTTTTTTACAAAATGATATCAATAGCTGACATGTATTTACTCATATGTAAAAGTTTATATAATACATATGTAAAATAATTAAACTTTTACATATGAGTAAACTTATATAAGTATACCTAAAAACGAAACTTTTAAGTGTTTTAATATTTAAACATTTTTCTTTCACCTAAATTAGAATGACCCTTACCTCAAAATAAAAGAAGGGTGCACAACCAGTACGTGTCGTCAAGTCACACGTTTCCATATGGACGATATGATTACATATGGATCTAAAACGTTGTCTTACACAGCTGGCCGTATGAGGAAGTTCAAAAGTGCTAAACAAGGCTATGCTTGGGGTTTATCTGCGTAAGAGATTTCATTGTAAAGATGTTCAGCAGTAGAACTTGAGTAACCAACATAGCCCAAAGAATCAATAAGCTGGATTAGCGATCGACCAGCCATAAAGCTCGAAGAAGAGACCACCAATGGAGAAGAAAGTTTATTGATGGCAGCCTCTTGCCGGTAAGCGAAGTGTGGAGTGACCCCCAACTAGATGCATTGACGACCTGATAGGAGATCCAGGTAGTCGATAAATTCAGGTGGCTCAGGACCGTAACTTTTGGTATTTCTTGTGGAATGATGATGATGATGAATAAATGTATATTTTATACCGAGGTACTCAATTCGACTGTATGTTTTCTTTTATGTGTCTTACCTCATAACTTTTTTCTAGGTGAACCGATTTGAATGATTCTTTTTTAATTTGAAAACTGGTTCTTCACATGTGGTCCCATATAAATTGGTCAAGGTCTGACTAATAGTTTTTGAGTTATTCTTAATAATTTATTTTGAAGTCGGTTGTACAAACTTTTTAATTTTAAATTATCTTCATCGTTCTTAAAATTTATAAGTTACCGCAACTACTTACCATTAAGTGCACTACATGCTCGTTTGTCATAATTAGTTATTATTGTACTTATAATAAATATATACTTAATATCCGTGATTTTTCTTCTCATCGTTTCTTTTGTAGATACGGTGAACCACACCAAGCATATTTTGGAGAGAAGGTAAATAAAATTTGGATTTTGACTATGAAAAAAGACATAAATTTATCACAACGTTTATTACTAGTTAATGTTTATGCAACCTAACTAACTTGCCTAACTGCTCAGTATTGGAGATATTTATGTGGTCGTTGTTAAACTTCCCATGCATGAAAAAAAATCAATTTCTTGCATTGTCCTTCCTTTTGTTTCTGGCATGTAAATCCAAAGATATACTAAACATAAAAAAACTATAACAGAATTTAATAAAAATATTCCATGATAGCCCATTAAAGCAAACATGCTTGGAGCTAGTTTTACACTTAAAAATGTTGCAAAACCAGCAAAAGATCCTAAAGTAAAAATACAATAAGGCTTCAGCTCTAGTGGAAAAATTTCGGCTAATAATATTTCTAACACTGCAAAAGGACCGGCGTAAATAATAACAAAATAAAAAGCTAAAACTGAAGAGCATACCCAAGCAAAATAAATATTGTTTTTTGGGATCAAATAAAGACAAATGCTCAATATAATAAGGGCAATATTTGATATTAATCCAAATGAAAGTAAAAGAGTTCTTAGTTGCATTTTCCTTAAGAGCAAACTAGGTAATATTGATCCTATATTAATAAATCCATCTATCAACAATGTAAAAAACAAAATTTTCGAACTCCCTGTTATTTCTTGCAACATCGTTATTGCTAATGTACTGTAAAAAATTCCTCCAGCCGCCACCATATATATGCAAATAACTATACACAATGCAATTATTTTCCAAAGATACCGTTGCTTTAATGTTGTAGTTATTTTTTCAAACATCAAATACGATTTATTTGGTGGCAATTTTTTCCGTTTTGTTTCCTCCAAATGAACAAGTAAGGCTAATTCTAATTCAGATTCATCACCGCGACCGTGCAATTTTCTGAACGCTACCTGGCATTCATCGAATCTGCCTTTTGATGCCAACCACGACGGACTTTCAACCCAAAAACACGGCAGTAGAGCTGATAATCCTGTAGGAATTATTACTATCAGTGCAACTGTCCTCCAGTGCATTAAAACACTCATTACGTGTCCTAATGTCGTGCCTATTGATGTACCTACGCCCGAAATAATATTGGTACATATCGCCCTGTTGCTGGGTGTTGTATACTCAGCCACTGCAACGGAAGGTAATAGAATTACTCCCCCGTAACTGACGCCGACTATAACTCTAGAAGCAATTAAAGTTGCCAGGTCTGTAGTAAAATAGACCATTATCCACGTCAACAGCACCGGGAGGCTTAAGAAAGTTATAGCGCGTTTTCGTCCGAATTTTTCCGTGATAAGCTCGGCTAAGGCAAATCCACATATGCATGTTGCGTTTATTGAAGAAGCTAAAAAAGTAAAACAAATTATCGAAAAAAGTAATTAAAAATTTGACTGTACATAATTTATAATATATACTTATCTATACGTGGTAGAGCCACGCTGCATCTACATTATGGTACGTTTGGGTCGACTCGGCACCAGTTTAATGGTGCTCTGTTTCATATGGTGAGTGTAAAAAACAGAATCCCTTTTTACTGGAAACGAGGCATTCCACTTTAGACTTCAGAGGTGATAAGGTATCTGCATTTTGATTCTTAATCGATAATAAATGTAAATGTCTATGGACCACAGCATCCACTTACCACCGGGTGGACCGTGTGATCGGTTTTGTTTTTATAGGATTAGGGTGACAAACGAGCACACAGTCCACCTGATGGTAAGTGGTTGCTGCGGCCCATAGACATCTACATCTATCCTCGATTACAAATCAAAATGTAGATGCGTTGTCACCCGTGAGGACTAAGATGGAATGCCTCATTTCCAGTAAAAAGGGCCTCCGGCCACCTGCACTCACCAAGCGAAACGCAAAGGTAAACCTCTACTTCACGCTGGTTTTCTGTGAGGTCGTGGTACCACCCCGGTTCAAGCTGGCCCATCCGTGCGACAGCAAAAGCTGCCGCGTGGCTCTACCACTGTTAAAGTTTGTCACCCTTATTCTATAAAAAAATATATAATATACTCAATATTGTAAACGCAAAATGACAATGAATAACCTATAAATATTATTAGAAGTCAAATCATTACTATCGTAACATAATTTATATTATATGTCTATTATTATAACATATATAAGAGATATTACCAATCCATGAAATGTCATTGTCGCTGAGAGCAATTTCACTATTTGCACCTCGCAAAGCATCCACCATACCAGACATCTGGCGGAAAATGAATCCATCAGAGATGCTGCAAAACGTTAGCCCAGCTATGACAGAAGCCTGAAATATAAAATAGAGTGTAATAATTATCTTTTTTTAATATAACATAACATATAACATAAACACTCACGCCTGTCACCCAGAGGGGTAGGCAGAGACTATGGACTTCCATTTGGCACGATCCTGACACACCTCTCTCGCTTCCTCCACATCCATATACCTACGCATACACGTTAGTCGGTTAAAGGTACTCTTGATTTGGCCCATTTTTAATATATCGCCAATTTGGTCGATAAACTTTCGCCTAGGGCAACCCTTCCCGACTCTGCCATTCACCTCTGCAACATAAATTTGCTTTGTCACTTTTTCCTCATTCATTCTTTCTACATGACCAAACCACCGAAGCATTCCTTTCTTAATCCTGGTCACAACATCATCTTACAAACCACACTCTTCTCTTATTAAACAATTTCTCACTCTATCATTCAGATGCATCCCTAACATACTCCTTAATGACCGCATTTCTACAGCATTTATTCTACTCTCGTGCTTCTTCTGCCACACCCAACTTTCACTACCATACATTAAAGTAGGTACTAACACAGCATTGTGAATTGCCATACGTGCCTTTTTGGACACATTCTGACTTTTCACAATAGAGTGTAGAACCCCATTCACTCTATTTCCTGCATTCACTCGTCGTTCTATATCCTTATCATATCTACCATCCCTGCTAAACACACATCCCAAATACATAAACTCATCTACTTGCTCTACCAACTACTTTCCTATCTTTTTTTCTTATTTTTAATTACAAATTAATGTTATTTGAAATTGACTACAATGTTATATTTCCCGATATTTACGTGACTGCTAGAATATACCTTTCGATACAGGTAATATAGATTTATAAAGTGTATTTCTCAGAGTATTTAAAAGCAAGTGCGTATAAATACCCTAAGTAAGAGTACATAATATGCAGTACACGTTACTATTAAGTTAGTCCTATTCACATTACCTATTTTTAAATTTTTACACTAAGAGTAACCATTTTTGACATTTAGTATATATACTGATAAAATAAAAAAATAACCAAATATATCGTTTTTAAACAAAATCTCAAAATTTTCACATAAAACATAACCCAGAGTGGTAAGGAATGAATTGTGGTCAGCACTGTCCGTGAACGGTGTGAGCAGTATCGTCATACGAGCATTGCATTCTCTTTATAGGGATTCTAGTGCTTGTGTTAGGATCAACGGGGCATACACTGAATGGTTTAGTCACCGTGGCTGTTTAATCTGTTCATGGACAATAGTTTGACAGATTTAAAAGAGAATGAAAGTGGGTTGAGAATGAATGAGTTACTCGTCAAATGTTTTCTCTATGCTGATGACGAAGTATTACTTGCGTCTTCGGCCGAGGAGTTGCAGGAGATGGTAACTGCTATGAGTGGAGCTTTTGTTAAAAAGGGAATGAAGATGAATGTAAGGAAGACGAAAGTGATGATGTTTGAAAGAGATGGGGCAGTGACAGACGGCAATATCGTGATTAGAGATGAACAAATTGAACAGGTGAAAGAGTTTGTGTATCTGGGTTCAAAGTTTACAATAGATGGAAAGTGTGAGAGTGATATCGAAAGAAGAGTGAATGCAGGAAACATGGTGAATGGAGCTTTGCACTCCTTTATGAGCTGTCGGAAGGTGTCTAATAAGGCTCGTTTGACTGTGCACGAGGGGGTGTTGGTCCCGAAACTCATGTACGGAAGTGAAAGTTGGGTATGGTAGAAGAAACATGAAAGCATCAGCAGAATAAATGCAGTTGAGATGAGAGCATTAAGAAGTATGATATGAGTGAAACTGAGAGGCAGGATAAGAAAAAGTGAGATAAGGAAAAGTTGTGGTCTGAAAGAAGATGTAGTGACAAAAATTGAGAAAGGTATGCTGAGATGATTTGGCCATGTCGAGAGAATGAATGAAGAACGATGGACGAAAAAAGTGTATAAGGCGCGTGTGAATGAAAGTGTTGGTAGGGGTAGACCTAGGCGGACATTTCAAGACCTAATCAGAGACGTCTTGAAAAAAGGCCAGGTCAAGAGTACCCTAAACCGTAGAGCATGTATGAAGGGAATAATGAAATTGGACGAAGCGAAACAAGTATGTAAGGATCGTAGCAAGTGGAAAGAAGTGGTCTCTGTGCTACCCCTACGGGAGAGAGGCGTGATTATATGTATGTATGTGTGTAGATCACTCTGCATTGTTTTCGGTCATTACACAGATTAGCTCAAACCTATTATTTATTCTGTGTTCAAACCTGTCTTAATGGCATGGCAATAACCCCAACAGCTTTAAAATATATAGCATATTACAGGCGGACTCTGAATGATAAAAATATTATTGGCAAATAAAATAAATATAAATAAGTAACAACCTTTCTTAGGCTCGTCATTTTGCACTAGCAAACTGTTCAAATGAATTCTATTTACTTTTTATTTATCTCTTTTTTTTTGAGGAAATGCCAATTAAATTATTATTGAACTTATTACTTTTACACTTATTAAATTGTTATTCTGCGTGATCTGTAAAATATATAAAAATAACTTTAATATTATGTTAAATAAATAATCATTAGTTTGACGATAAAAAATTAATTGTTATTATATACATACTTATATTGACGTATTCTATTGAGTCTCGTGACTTTCATCTACTGAAAGAGATGGATAATTTTATTGAATTAAAAATTTAAGACAAACTATGTATCAACAGTGTGGTAAGAGTTATCGAACACTTTGAAATAATTAATGCGTAAAGTATGCGCCACTTTGTATACTTATGTGTTGTTTAAGGAGAAGTGGATTTTTAACAATTTAAATAATTTCATTGTTGTATCCACATTATAAATTGTTTTGATTATTTCTTTGAGCAACGACCAACTTGAAATATTCGTCGCCTTCGTTCAGTGCTTGAGAAAATATAAAATAACATTTCATTTTCTTAAACCTTTTCCTCCAGCTTTCCGGGCAAATTGGCTTGGTACATTGAATGTGAGTTTTTAACGTTTACTTCGTTTCGAATTATAAATTTGTGTTCAAGCAAATGTTAGGGACTAATAAAACCAGTATAATCTGCTATCTCTTAAAGTTTTCATGCAAAATCAAATTTTAACTTTACTTCAACATTATACTACAAAAGTGCTAAGGGAGTGTTAAGGAATAAAATTATAAGTTTTTTTTTACGTGAGTTATAATATCTTCAATTTTATTTTTAACTATCGCTCCGCAACGGCTTTGCCTAGGTAGGATCTGCCGTCATTAAGATTTAAGATAACTATTTATTTTTATCAATTTTCGACTTTTCTCTCTAACGAAAATATGGTAATATGCGAAAAACTACTTGGTGAGATCTATTAATGTGGTGTCATTTAGATTTTTAAATGATGTCATTAAACACTATTTATTTTAGAAATATTTCGTATTCACAGAAAAAAGATCTATAAGTTTTTTTGAATAGAATTAAGCCTCGACTAGATCAAACTGTTCACACTTGGCATTGTTCTCTATCTCTTTGTTTTATAAGTAGTTGTTTAGTAAGTTTCATTACAATCGGTTCAGCCGTTCCAAAGATTTGCCTAGACAGATAAATATTCAGACAATTAAAAAAAAATGGTTGTTGGTGCCTTAATGGCATATGTTGCATTCTACCGTAAATCGAAACGAAGCAGTAAAAAAATTTGAATGTGAATGGACGAGCATAATCGAAGCTGTTGACCGTTATGGTTCGATTATGCTGGTCCATTGTGGTACCGTAGTAAACAATATTATATTCGTTACACCTTAGTTCTTTGCCTTTATCTTTCAGTAAAGATATTTTATTACATCTTTAAATTTCTTAAATTATATGCAAATACGACAAAAAGGCAAGATTTTTTTTTATGAATTCATGGAATATGACTGATATAATCATCACGTAAAAGCTCTTACTGCATCCAGTATCAGAATCTTGGGCAAACAATATTCATATAGCCCCTCAACTTAATCAAAGGTTGTTAATAAAGTGTTAAATTCTACTTCAAACCATTTTTAAAACGATAATACATGAGCAACAGTCCACTGGCCGTCAAGTTCCCGCCAAAATTCCAAAGGGAATGTAATCGCTTTATTTCCAAATACTTCGTTATTAACAACGATTTTTCTTCCGTACTATAAATATGGTTAAAGCCACGTGGTAAAGCGACGCTGCAGCTATATTATGATTGACAGCACGAATGGGAAGGACCAAGCTCTCACAAAATACAGCTCTCACGGTATAGTGAGTTTAGAGAACTAGAGGCAATTTTTATAGGTAACGAGACATTTCATCTAAGTCTTCAGGGGTCTGTCTTAACAAAACATCTGCATTTTGTTTCATAATCGATGATAGATGTAGATAGCTCGCTGGTCACCCTCATCATATGCGTAATAAAAGTATTTAACTTAACTTAACTTATCTTCACGCACAATCCCTGACGGGGTAGCCAGAGAGAACAGATCGCCAAGTGTCACGATCTTTACATACCTCTTTCGCTTCTTTCAGATTCATTATCTTCTTCATACATGCACGTCTAGGTATCCGAGTACTCTTGACCCTCCCCTCTTCGAGCAGTTTGCTCACATGGTCTTCGAAAGTTAGTCTCGGTCTACCTCGACACCTTTTAATATTAACTTTCGCGCTATATATTTTCTTCACCATTCGGTCTTCACTCATTCGCTCAACGTGCCCAAACCATCGAAGCACGCCCTTATCAATTTTTGTGATAAGGTCATCTTTCAAACCTGCCATATTGCGAATCTCTTCGTTTCGCTTTCGGTCGGCCATGGTGACGCCGCACATTTTACGAAGAGATCGCATCTCCACTGCATTCAACTTGCTTTTATGCTTCTTCTGGCATACCCAGGTTTCGCTGCCATATAACAAAGTCGGTACCAACACTGCGTTATGTATTGCAAGGCGTGCACTCTTCACTACGCCTTGCCTTTTGACTAACGCAGTCAGGGCACCATTGACTTTGTTCTCGGCAGCGACACGCCTGTCCACATCTAAATCACATCTTCCATCCCGGCTAAAAGCACTCCCCAAGTATACAATTTCATTTACCTGTTCTAGACATTCCTGATTTACCCATATTTCACACTTCGTTCTCTCTTCGTCCCTTTCAAATACCAGAACCTTAGTTTTATTAGCATTCAAACGGAGACCTTTAATTTCACATTCCTCTTTCATACACGTGACTAATGCCTGCAGTTCTGCCTCTGATGGTGCAATAAGCACTGCATCATCAGCATATAGCAGACAATTTACTTTTATGTCACCCAATTTCACACCCAAACAGCTATCTTTCAGCTTCTGTAAACAGCTGTCGAGATACAGTATGAACAGCCAGGAAGACATGACACAACCCTGTTTCACGCCCGTTTGGACGCTAAACATGGGTGACAGGTCATGCCCTACCCGCACACAGGCTTTACAGTTACAGTAAAGTGACTGCACAGCCCTTAGCAATCGACCATCCACACCGTACCCCGGCAACAGTTCCCACATTTTCTTCCTTACAACCTTATCAAATGCTTTCTCAAGATCCACAAAAGCACTGAAAATCTTCTGGTTAGCAGCCAGAAGCTTTTCCGTGATCATGCGTAGAGAAAACATTTGATCCGTGCATCCTCTTCCAGGTCTAAATCCGCATTGTGCCTCCCATAGAAATCTTTCCGATTTCTCTTGCATCCTACGTGTCAAAACCTTCGAGTAAACTTTACTTGCTAAACTGGTCAAGCTGATCGCCCGATAGCACCCGCAGTCAAAATGTGAACCTTTACCTTTATATAAAGGCACAATGACTGCGGATCGCCAATCATCCGGGACATCCCCCGTCCGCCAGCACAAATTGCACAGCAGATAAAAGCTGTCCCAGACGCGAGGCCCACCATACTTGACCATTTCAGCAGTAACTCTGTCTAGTCCCGCAGCCTTACCACATTTCAAACTTCGAATCGCACGTTCAATCTCTTTCATACTGTTGACCTCAGTGTCATCGAGGTCCAGGTCTGGCGTACCAGTCACGGCGTCATCCCCGGATCCCTCACTAAGATCATCACACGCATACATTTCTCTATAAAATTCGCTCCATCGCTGCATGACGTCCGATTTTTCTGTGAGGACGTCATTAGTTCTCGAAAGCACTTTGTTCATTCTTAAGGCCGTCGCACCACTTCGGGTCCTTCCAACCTCTTTCCAGAAGAGTTTAGAGTTCTCCTTAAAGTTGTGCGACAACCTTTCGTCCGCTTCCATTCTACACCTTTCACGCATTTCCTCAATCAATGCTTTCGTGTGAACTTTCTGCAGCTTATATCTTTCTTTCATCTTCTCTCTCATATCCTTATCATTACTAGAGGCCAAGTAGTCTAACCATGCTTTCTTCTTCTTCTCTACAGCTTCTTTCACTTCATCATTCCACCATGCATCTCTTCTTTTACTACTGCCTCTTTTTATTGTTCCACACACTTCTTCCGCTGCACTTACCATTCCATCCCTAAGGTTCTGCCATGTTCTTTCCACACATTCATTTCTGCCATCGATGGTGTCAAGCTTTTCGGCTACCCTCGCATGATATTTGTCCCTAGTATTCGCTTCCTGAAGCTTCCAGCTTCGGATGCGACAGACCGACTGTGGTTCTGTTACCGCCGTCCGGTAGCGCCAACCCGCGAACAGACCCCTAAATCTAGTAATCACTAGATAGTGATCCGTTCCCAGGTCAGCACCCCTGAACACTCGCGTATCCATCACCTGTTTTCGCAGTCGGTCATCCACCAGAAACAAATCGATCATACTTCTCTCATTCTTTCTTTCTCTAGTATACATATGGATTTTCTTGTGATTAAACATAGTGTTTGTCACAAGAAGACCCTTTTCCTTGCATACCGCCAGTATAAGCTTGCCAGCATCATTAACCCTTTTATCGCGAAACTTTCCAAGCACCGACTCGTACCCTGGTCGAGCGGTACCAACCCATCCATTCAAATCACCACACACAACAATTCTTTCGTTTCCCCTAGCCAAATCTAGAACTTCTCTTACATTCTCCCAAAACTCCTCCAGCTCAGCCCTGGACGACGAAGCTACCGGCGCATAAACAGCCAAAAGGAATAACTTCGTCAGTCCCAATTTAAAGCGAACCCAGAGAAGTCTTGAGTTCACAACCTTATATTCAGTCATAACATCGACCAACCGAGACGACAGCAGCACCCCTACTCCCTGGCGGGCGCTCTCGCTCTCCGGGACTCCGGACCATAGAGCTAACGCCCCGCCAGGGAGCTCTTCAGTACCACTGCCCTTCCGTTTGGTCTCCGACATACACACGACATCTAATTCTCTTTCTTTCATTATTTCAATCAACTCATTCATCTTATCTTTCATGCCTCCTCTAACATTCCACGTGCCAACTCTGCACTCTGTCCTCCACCTTCCGCCGTGTCGGGCTGTGCGTGACGGGTGGCGGTCCCCATCGCCGCTTTGCGCGCTGCATTCCACACCAACGGGGACTAGCTGGTGTGCGTCGCCTTGGGGGGACGCCCTAACCCTCGTTGGCATGGGTGCGCAGCTGAGTAGAATTGCAGCCCTGAAAAGGGCTGGCAGGGGTCGCGACGAGCACGCTTCTACAATGAAGTATTTATTATACATAATATGCCCTTATTCTATAAAAAATATTTGTATTTATAAATTGATAACTACATTCAATACTTCAATGTCGTTTTGTTATTCCCTTAAGGGGACTACAGGAGCTAAACGCAAGTTTTATATTGACTTAAAGTATATGATAGAAATCAGTAAACTAAATCAGAAAAATATATGATATTTTTTAGTATATATGCTAGTTAGATAGTGTGTTGAAAACATGATACTACTAATTTGATACGATAGAAAAAAATCATAAAGATACCTCTAAAAATTTCTTTTAACGAGTAAAAACCATACTAATATACATGTAATTATTTTGATTATTTCTCAGATTATTGTACAAGCAACACATTAACGTAATACTGTTTTAATTTTTTAATCTAATTAATAGATTTTATTTTAAATCGCATTTTCTTATTTCTGAAATAACACGTACGGATGTGTGCGTGAACGCCTGTGTACCGACACTGCTGGCCGAGGCCTGGTGCTATACAGATGTGTCGCTCTTTTTGCCGCATTATTTACGTAAAGATTGTTTAATGGTTTTGTATAATTTTATTTTTAAATTCGTTGTTTTATATTCATAGATATTATTATTTCGTGTAAATATAAAAGATTTTAAGTTTAGATTCATTAAAATTAAGTTAATAATTTTAATTGGTAAATATGGGAAATAAAGTTAAACCCGTTACCAAGGACATTAAAAGTTAAGAACATTTTAATATTACTAAATATTTATTTTTATAACAATAAACTTGATGATTTGGAAGGGTAGTGTATACCTGGGTTCGATTCCAGGAATATGAAGTCAAATTTTATTTTTTATTTGAAGTACTATGTATTTAGATAAATTTATTGAATATTTATTATAAATAATAACTGATAATATATATTTATTTTCATAACAATAAAGCTATGAATTTAGGAAACTTACTGTATTACAGTAATGCATTTTGTAGAGTTATGGATTTGCAGCTTTTGCACTCGAGAGTACCCGGGTTCGATTCCAGGAATATAAAGTCATATTTTAATTTTTCTTTTTTATTTAAAGTGTTATATATTTAGATAAATTTATTAAATGCTTTTATAAATAATAAATAAAAAAAAAATAAAAAAAAAATTTTATACTAATAAACTTATATTTGCAGTTTGCACTCGTGAGTGCCCGGGTTCGATTCCAGGAATATGAAGTCAATTTTTATTTTTTATTTTAAGTATTATATATTTATATAAATTTATTATTTACTTTTATAAATAATAACTAAAAAAACCGTATGAAATGTAATAATTGTTTACAGGAGAAAGAAAGTAGAAAATATCAACACGGAAGTTAGTATTTACAATGTGTACCTACAACTTTTCTAAGCTATAATAACATTAAAAAAAAACTAAAAATACTTAATGTTTTGTTAAAAGACCGCGGCTTATTCATAAATAACAAATAGGCATGACGAAAAAATAGAATCATCTGAAAATTGCGATGCTACTTATCACATGTAAGAGTTTAGGTTTATTGATTTTGTTTATAATTAGGAATTATAATTATATATGAATGTTAGGTATTTTACTTGTAGCTTAACAATTTTACAGAGGCAAATACAAAAAATAAACGAAATGCAAATTTTTATTACCTATCTTGTGAACCATAGTAGTAGAATATTTAGAATTGACATAATATCTAAATAATTTGAAATATTCATTTTTTCCATAGATTTCATTTCGTGAATCCGGATGAAACCCAAATCCGGATACATAGGTGAACAGCACCAAAGACCATTGTTGTACAAGGAAATAGGTAAACGCCAATAAGACAATTTTTGTTCCTTTCCACAAGTTATATCATTTACTAAAATATTCTCTTATTTCCTGGGTCTCTTTAAAATAAAATAAGTGAAAATGTCCAATATATGGGTTATCATTCTATAACTGCAAGAAGCATACCTTCAAAACAAATCTTATGGCAAAACAGAAAAATACCTAAACTGATTGTTTAATAGCTTATTTGACTTACATACTCTCGCTCCCACAAACACACACGCGCGCACGCAAACGTACATACACACGCACACACTCACACACAGACACACATACATATACATATTATATTTCTCAATTTTATACTTAATAATTTGAAAACTAGATTTTGTTGTCATTGTAGCACTTACAACTGTAAGTATGTATTTATTATATACCTAGTGGTATTACGGGCATTGAGACTGTTACTCCTTAACACAGGTTATTCTGTAACCTAGCTAGGAGAGCAGAGCTACATCCACTAGATTGAATATAATATATTATAGATAGTACAAACGATGTAATGTCCTACATATGTACTACAATCACTTTTATATAAATAAAGTTTATTACTATTACTATATAAATAAAAATTCAATTCAAAATCACCCACATCCTTAAATTATCAAGTAAAATTAAATAAAAATTAAAAATAATTTCGTTGTCCCATCTATTTTTTGTCAGATCTTTATCTTACTTGCGTTTCGTCTATTATAACATTCGGGCGTAACCTCGCTAATCCGTTAGTGTTAAACCTCACTGTCGTTAGATGGCGCTCACATTTTTCTGTAAATGTGTGCGTGCATCATTCGAGGTCATTTGGGTCTTGTAGTCCTCTTAAGTAGTAAGCTTAAAATCACCGCGTATCGTTTTATACGTTAAAAATAGCACATCTATCGTTAAACTAGAGATAGAGTTGTTTCACAAAATATTTGCCTTAAAAATGACAAATAAATAAACCGGCGCATTTCCGACTAACTGACATTATTTTATTCCCAAACAATTTAATGCAATGAATCAATGATTTGTATTCAACGAACTATAAAGATCTTACTTAATCGTTATAATGTAATATTATGTTACGTTAGCCAACCATTTCAAACAAACCTAAGTAATTAAAACTGAATTCATAGCCAACATTCAAGTATTTCATGGATTTAAGAATACACCAATTTGTCTGTGTCTGAGTGTCTCTGTGACTGTCCAAATTTCGTTAGCCATGCCCTAGCTTATTACTTCATATCATGAAACGTACATTAGAAACTTTGCGTAAAGAAAAAACAACAAACAAGTTAAATTGGCTTAACATTGCTAGTTTATCTTCGACAGTGCTTGCTCATCCGCTTTTATTCTGTAATATATTTCATTTTTGCTGCCGTCAAATGATTCATAAAAATAGAATCAATAATTTTTAATATAGTTGTAATACACTATATACTTAGTAGTTTGTAGTAATTTTCGGCAATACAAAGTACACTTAAATAGTATATATATATATATATATAAATTCTGAATATAGCCAGCGAAATCAAAAGCAGGTAAAGTTAAAATTATAATTATAAAAGTTATTGTTAACCTTAGGAGGTTGAAGAAAATTTAATAAAAAACGTTTTGATTATATACATGTCTAGATGCCACATTGACCGTACCAAACGGCGCAAATAAAGTCTACTAAAATTGGTAGACTCGCTTCTCCCTTACGTTAGTGTCATTTGAATCACTTAAGGATAACGTGCTCACGAAAAATAATTAATTATGCCGGTTTGTGCTGTCAAATTGTATCGTAATTATGTGGGAAAACCGTATAATAACACCATGATCACTTTTCATCAGCAAGTTTTGTTATTTAACCGCTATTATATTAAGAAAACACGATATTTTAATTCGTTATTTTGTAGGTTTGTTTCATTAGCCGGTGTTGTCAGCTTATTACTAGGGAGATTTGGCGAAACTATGGGAGACAAAATACAAATATCATTACATCAACTTTCGATCAAGAGAACATTATTATTTTAAAAATTTCATATTTATTTGATCAGTACATGATAATTTACCTACAAAAAATAAAGGAAAACCGTGACGTTATGCACTAAATAGTATTTTTGTTAGGTCTTTCTAATATTTTGGGTTTCAGATTTCCTTATTAAGCAAAGTATATAATCAAAGTCTCAGCCGTTTCGTCTACCCTGCCGAGGGTTCCCATCTGGTTGGGTTTTATTTATTAATTTTTGTATTTTATTTTATTGATATTTATGTATATAAAATTTTCATTTATATGTTTTCAAAACTATAACTAAAATACATAAATACCAAAAGTAATATAAATACCAAAAAATGATTAGTTATTTATTCGCTAAACATGGTACCTACACAAAGATGACAAATAGTTGTACATAGTACACATACGAAAACGATTTAACATAATATATTAAATCACTATTTTTATAAGTGAACAAGTTAAAATGTACATATATTGAGTAATACTGATAATTAAAATGAAATTAAATTAAAATTACAATTCATCATTTTATTTTATAACTAGGCAAATCAAATAAGTATATATAGAAAAAAATTAAAGTCAAATGAGTATGTACTTAATCTAATGGGAAATATTCAAGAGCTGGTATCACTCAGCTCGCCCCCGAGTGACGCAGCGCGCTTGTTAAACAATAGTAGTAACGCATACTTGTGTGCGTAATATGCACACAAGCGCTTCAAAACGGGCCGGTCGTTTTAGTTGCGATTGCAGCGCAACGCTCTATCTGGACATGTATATAATCAAAGAAAAAACGTATTTAAATATTAGACCATAAATAAGAAAGATTGGTTCATGATTCAATCTCTAGATTAATGTTGAATGATAGGTTTCTGGGGACTTTTCACCCATCGACTATGAACTCCAGTGTTAGAGAGAAAGAGAGAGGGAGAGAGAGAAAGATTTTACCTGGCGCAACTTATGAACACGTATCATTGCAGCTATAGTCCCACCAACTTATCTGTGAACTGACAGCTGCGGCAAAATTGTGAACTACAGCCGCCATTTAATCAAATGTCACTCGATACGTCATTGTTTTGAGAGTTTATAGAAAAATAAAAAATGCCGAAAACCATTGAAAGTGATGCCCGAAACATTATTTTAAAAATATTTAACTTTTGTGAGCAAGAAGCTCGAGGGCAAGCACCGATGATGCCTTTCAATTAGGTCTATAAAAGACTATCAGCTGCTACAGGTCAGTATTGCTATGTTTTGTTCCTTCCTTTCGTATTTCCGATAAATGGATTGCTTAATGCAATTCATTTCTTTTTTAGATGTTAGTCAAGGATTCATTTCCAAAATAGTTAAAGAACCGGAAACCGCATAAACCGCAGGAACGTAAATTGCAACTCCCGGTAAAAAAGGCATAAAAGCATATTATTTAATTAAAGTTTAATTTGTTCAATTATGATATTTTTGTTTCTTCTTGTTCTTGGACATATATCTGTTAAATCTGTGTTCTAGTCTTTTTATTCTGTGACTAATTTATTACCCTAGTATGTGGACTCTATGTAGGAATATAAGACACTTAGATGGGAATATTCCCAAACTGGCAACACTTCAGCGCGGAAGCGCCAAGCTGTCAGTTCACAGATAAGTTGGTGTAACTTTAGGTGCTGTGTTGTTGTCAGTGTGCTTTGTTTGGAAGTGAAGTGCAACTGAAAACATTATGAAAAATTAACTCTTGGAAACCTATCTATGGTAAAAAAAGACTCTTTATTTACATAAACGTAATTCCGAATGATTTATTAAGAAATGATAACAACCACATGGCCTATTGGTTTAAGTACCTGACGTCGTCGTATTTCATGGATATGAATTTTAACTGAGTTCAATAATTGCGCAAAACGACAAACACTTTTTGTGTTTGTTTGTGTTGTGACTGTCCATGCACCGCTGATTATGCCAAAGAGAATACTAATCAAAGAGTATAGTAACTGATCTATACAGGAAATACTAATGTAGACTATGCTTCCTAGCCTTCAGCTAGTCGTTTTAAAGTGCTAATCAGTGTTGTTATAGTAAAAATCTGATCTGTCGTATCACACAGCCTGGCTTGCCGTATTTTATTTAAATTTCCATATTTCATTTTTCCTTTTAAAAATATCTATTCCTCCTAATTTTCTCCTCCGTAAACGTTTCTTTTTTTATGTTGGCTGCTTGTGACATTTCATCGAAAATAATAGATGAATCGATTACTCTAAAAATCGAACAAATGGATTACGATTGTCGTGCTCAATTTTGTAATTGATTTAAAAATAACCGATATACATTTTGTAGCAGTAAAATTTCTTCTTTTCGTTTACTTATCTTAAACTTAGCTTTACTGTTAACAGTAAAACTTGGAACGTATCCTTAAGTAGTAACAATACCAGTGTAATTACTGTATTCACATCGTGAAACTGACTTTAGTTAGTGAGAGTTAATTGATGTTGTTATTCAATTTCTTATTTGATTTCGATAAGAATTAATAATAATTTTAATTCTTGTTGTCGGCAGGGTAGTGTTCAGGATATTATGACACACCTTTTCTTTCAGTTAAGGTATACCTAAAACATGAAAACAAGATTATACAAACAGTGCCTTTTACCAGTGATGATATTGCTGGTGTTAGGTTGGTCCTACTGGTGGCAGGTTGGTTCTCTACTAGAGAGAGGCCCTAACTAGGGTGAGTTACCACCCACCTGGCAAAGACATACCACCAAATGACGCAAGTCGTGTTTAGGTATGATGTTAGGTGAAATCCATTTCTTTGGAAGAATGGGTTTCTTCGAAAGGGTTCGGGCGATCTCCACGTTAGTTACCATCGCTGCTGTGACTCTGTGTTACTCCCTAGATTATATGTGTGAAGCCTTGTCCAACTGCCATATTCACAACCTAATCACTCCACTAATTATGAATAAGGAAAAAAGAAGACTAAGTCTCTGCAGCGTTTGCACTCCCTTTCCATTCATCATGACGGCGCACGCGGTGACTCCATCGCTGTCTAAGCGGTGACTGACATCAGACTGATAGTTATTTAACACACATTCAGTCTGGAATCAGTCTGAAGAAACTGACAAAAATTAGTAAAATATTTAAGTAACCATCATTCTGGACCATCAATGCATCAAATTATGCGTATACAGTCAGTTCCCGTCATTCTGACATCAATCATGGATTAAACTGGTGCCAGAATGAGCGTGCAATCTCCGTCTAAAGGATTATTATCACATGATACGAGATAATTTAATGAAGACATTTGCATGGTTGTTCACCTCACAAACATCCAAACTATGCACTGTAAACTCCATCCAGTCCACTACCATATTGAGACTGTCAATAGATAGACTGGCAACCCTGGGTACAAATTGGAGCATAATTTTCACCAGTGCGCCGGAGTCTGTGTTAACGTCCGCAAGAGTCTCCGTCCCCTTAAAGACCACACTTTCTCCACGATTTGGGTATTAATAGACACAGGAAAGGATAAAATTATAAATAATTTAAGCTTAGAATAAGATACCAGAGAAGTTATCGAACAAGCTTTCCACAATTCGATCGCATTGGCTCAGGAAATTATTTCCGTAAGCAGTACGACAAAAACGTCTTCGCTTGAGCACAACAGTATTTCCACAACTGATGAAGATGATCACGAATTTATCGGCTTTCGTTTACCAGTCATTAAAATTAATAAGTTTGATAGTACGTTCAACGAATGGTTGGAATTTCGTGATACATTCAGTTCTCTGATACATAACAATACAAAAATAAAAAATATACACGAATTTCATTTTTTAAATTCCTATCTAAAAGGTGAAGCTGCTCGTGTAATATGTAATTTAGAAGTTTGCGACAATAATTATCCGAGCGTTTTAATTAATAAATAATCATTTAAAATATTTATTTAATATTGAGCTGTTGCGTAAATCTGACAAGTCATTAAGATTTCTAGTAGACCACGTCACAAAAAATCTACGTGCTTTAAATACTTTAAAACACCCAACTGATCATTGGGATACCCTGATGATATTCATGGTCTCAGAAAAATTAAACAGCAATACGCGTAGGAGGACATTCAAGCTAATGTTAATGATTCGGATATGCCTAGCCTAGATGACTTTTATTGAGGGTATAAAATCAAACCTAAATCACAATCAAGGCACCAAACAAAATCCCGTTTCTCATACTAAGTTATTCTTTAGCGCTGAGCAGGGCGACTCATTATCAACTTCGTCTCACAAGTGTATTTTCTGTAGTCAAGGTCATCGTAATTATGAGTGCTAACAATTTCAATCGAAATCTGTTGATTATAGGCTTTCATTAGTGTCCGAGGTAAAGTTGTGTCCCAACTGTTTGCGTAAAGGCCATGTTCAATTAGGGAACATGAATAAAATAGGCGACTCACACGATAGGCAAATTGTATATTTAAAAGGAATAAAAAATACAAAATATTTGGTGGCGATCGGGTCGTTAGCTAGCGGCGAGTGCCGGTCTTAGGCGCGGTGGTGAGAAACCCCCACGCACTTCACATACTCCCCGCAAACACCGTCGGTGCTGTCGTAACGGCGCCGACATACTCCCGGCGCTGGAAAGCTTAACAGCTTTCAAGATCTTCCAACTCATCGGGCTTCGGTAGTAGGACGATTCTGTTTAGGGCGCGCCGCACAATTCCTCTTGCAGTGTCTATATCTGCGACGCGTGTCAATCCGTCAGATCCCGTGAAGAGTTTTCTTACACGTCCGAGACGCCAATAAAGCGGTGGAGCGTTTTCCTCTTTCAAGAGGACTAGGTCGTCAATTTGTAGGCTCTCTTTGGACTTCGTGCGCCACTTCGTCCTCAACTGCAGCTCCGCAATGTACTCGTGGCTCCAGCGTCGCCAAAAGTGTTGCTTAAACTGCTCGATGCGCTGGAATCTGTCGAGACGATTGGCATTAGCGGATTGTAGACACGGAGATGGCAGCGAGCTTAGTGGTCTACCAATTAAAAAGTGGCCCGGAGTTAAGGGATAATAGTCAGTGGGAGAGGAACTTAATGGACATAGGGGGCCGCTATTTTGGATACATTCTATTTGTGTGAACAAAGATGACAATTCCTCATAGGTTAGGTGCGTAGTCCCTAATATCCTAGCCAGGTGGAATTTGGCTGACTTTACACCGGCCTCCATCAAACCATTGAAGTGAGGAGCGTATGCAGGCGAAAAACAAAATTCAACGCCTTCGTTAGCGGCAAAATTAGCGATAGTTTTGGCATTAATTTCAAAAAACTCTTTAAGTTCCTTTGAAGCAGCTACAAAGTTTCCACCATTGTCGCAGAATATCTGCTTTGGTAGCCCTCTCCGTGAAACAAAGCGTCTCAAAGTTAATATAAAAGCATCCTTGGACAGCTCACTAACAGCCTCCAAATGGATGCACTTATACCTAAAACATATGAAAATACACAAATAACATTTTGTAATTTTACAACCACGACCTTTGCGATCCGTGACCATAAATGGCCCAGCGAAATCAGTCTCTACTGTAATAAAAGGAAAGTCAGGCATTAGTCTTTGAGCAGGTAGGTTGCCCATTATGTTTTTCATAGACTGACCCTTAAAACGCCTACATACGGTGCAATTATGCACAGTACGTCTAGCCAGACTTCTTCCACTAATGGGCCAAAAACGCGTTCTAATAGAAGCCAGTAAGGCTTGGGGCCCTAGATGTAGAAGCCGTACGTGTTCTTGTTGGAATAAAAGTTAAGTAAAATGGTGTTTAGAGCTTAACAACATGGGATGCTTCATATCGAAACTATATTCAGAAGCCTGAATTCGACCACCTACTCTTATCACTCCTTTATGTAAAAATGGATTAAGTGCCGAAATGTGCGACTTAGGACTTAGGGAATTTCCTTTTAATAATAAATCGTATTCTTTAGGGAATGCCTCTAATTGGGAAATATACACTAATGAATTAAGAGTTTTATTGAGCTCGGCGGTAGTTAAGGAACCTGTAATTTTAGTTTTAGAATTTTTACAGTTATTAATAAATCTATGTACATAGGCTAAAATGTGTTGTAATTGTTTTAATTTAGAATATTTGTTAAAGTTAATTATTGATTGATAATTATCACAAATAGCAACTGGATGTGCTTTAACTTCCGGCAAATTCTTCATCTCAATAATAGTCTGCGACTGCATAGAAGGCCACTCGGACTCTGGCAACGATAAAAACTTAGGTCCATACCACCACATATCACATGCAGCGATCTGTTGTGGGTTCACGCCACGGGATATCAGGTCAGCTGGGTTGTGTTCTGTAGGAACGTGGTGCCATGAATTTGCGTCAGTCAACTCTCTAATGGCGGCGACTCTGTTGGCAACGAATGCCTTCAAGTTAGAAGAACCGCAGCGCAACCAACTAAGAACTACGCTCGAGTCAGTCCAATAGACATGACGCGATATTTTACGTCGCAAGGCTTTGGTCACAGATGAGCTCATTTCAGCTGCCAGAAGAGCACCTGAAAGCTCCAAACGAGGAATTGTAATAGGGCTGGATGCTGGGGCAACGCGAGATTTCGCACATAAAAGTTGGACATGTATTTGTCCTTCTTTATTTGTAGAGCGAAGGTACAAACATGCACCATAGGCGCGTTGCGATGCATCGCAAAAACAGTGGATTTCAGCATAGACTGGATATTCTATTGATACCCATCTAGGTATATTTAGTGAAAAAAGGCATTTAAGTCCATCAACAAAAGGTCTCCAGACATCGACAATATCCTTTGGAGCGGGCTCATCCCAGTCCAATTTGAGAGACCATAAGGTCTGAATTAAAATTTTGGGGACGATAGTGGACAAGGATAGGAGGCCCAAGGGATCGAAGATCTTGAAAGTTGAAGAAAGTATAGTGCGCTTAGTGACGACCTCAGACTGATCCACTGCAATGGGAAAATTAATGCTGTCGGTCGAAGGACTCCAATCTAGGCCCAGCGTATTTGTAGACTGACTCAATGTCAGGTTGCCGGATGACTGGACAACGTCTGAAGGCAGTAAAGAAGGTAAGTTGGATCGGTACTTACGTAAATCAAAACCAGCCATAGAAAGAGCCACATGTGTTGGTTTCTGTATAGACCGTAATTGATCTTCATCATCGCTAGAAGTTAGTAAGTCATCAACATATATGTCCTCCTGTATGACTGCCTTAATAACGTCATCGTCACACTCCTCGCCCACTTGCCAGAGACACCTGGTGGCAAGGAAACTAGCGCTAGCAAATCCGTTGGTGACCGTGTTAAGCCTGAGTGTCTGTAATGGTTTGTCCTCCGCATCACGCCATAAAATCAGCTGTAGGTTTCGGTCAGACTCATCTATTAAAACCTGCCGGTACATTTTTTCAATATCCGCTGACAACACATAACGATATTGCCGGAACCGGATGAGGATATTGAAAAGAGAGTCTTGAACTGTAGGGCCTATCATTTGAATGTCGTTTATAGACAAACCAGATGAAGTGCGAGCTGATGCGTCAAAAACGACGCGTAGACGTGTTGACTCACTGTCTTCACGAATGACAGGATGATGCGGAACAAAATAGGCAAGCTCAGGTCGGTCTACCTCAGATATTGCTAGATGTCCTAGTTTGCGATACTCCTCAATGAAATCAACATAGGCGGACTTAAGTTCCGGTTGCTTGCGAAAGCGACGTTCCAGGTTTGTAAATCGCCGCCTGGCCATGAAATAGGAAGTGCCTAGGCAGTCTGGTTTGTCGATCAATGGCAGCTTGACACAAAAACGACCTTCTTCAGTGCGTTTTGTGTGCTGTAAAAAATGTTGTTCGCAAGTTTTCTCTTGGTCTGTAAGAAAGGGCTTTTGTGGCAAGCTTTCAAGCTCCCAAAACCTCTTCAAATCATTGTGAAGCTCAACTAAAGTATTGTTGCTTTCAATACTTACAAAATAACATTTCACTGGGGAATTTAAATTGAGATTGTCATTTTGAATATGGTGCATGGGACCTGCGATGAGCCATCCTAATTTAGACTCATGTAGAATAGGATTTCCTTTGCCTAAAGAGTGCTGTTTGGTTCCAATAATGGACCAAAATAGGTCAGCACCGATGAGCAGTCCTATGTCAGACGGCTCATAAAAGCTGGGGTCTGCTAATGCAAAGGACTTCAGGTTAAGGTGTGTAATAGACACAAGAGACTTAGGTATCTTACCTGATATTTGGGGTATGACTAAACATGACGTCATAACGCTGAAAGAACCTACCTTTGAATGAATTCGAACATTGCAACGTTCAGCATTAAGCTTGACAATAGTGTTACATATGCCGACTACATTCCTAACATCAGACGTGGAAGAAGTTAAATTTTACTTTGATTTAAGTGCTTCTGTAATAAAGCTAGACTGACTACCGTTGCCTAAGAGAGCTTTAGTGGTAATGTAATTGATTGTTTTGGGATTAAAAATATCAACCAAAGCCGTACATAGTAGTGTCTCAGAAGCAGAAACAGCTGACATTGAAACTGGCTCAGAGACTGCAACATTAGTGACTGCCACATTGGTATCAGAATCCGTAGGTTTGTGTAAAAAGGTATTGTGACGTTTTTTGCATATTTTGCACGTACCTGGAAGCTTGCATGCGCGCGTATTATGCCCTTTGCGCAAACAGTTGGGACACAACTTTAGCTCGGAAACTAATGAAAGTCTATCATCAATAGATTTTGATTGAAATTGTGAGCACTCATAATTACGATGACCTTGACCACAGAAAATACACTTGTGAGAGACAGTTGAAGATGAGTCGCCCTGCTCAGCGCTAAAGAATAACTTAGTATGAGAAATGGGATTTTGTTTGACGCCTTGATTGTGATTCGGGTTTGACTTTATATTTTTGTCTTGTTTACTGCGATAAACAGACTCTAAAACTTCAGCGCGGCCCTTAATAAAAGTCATGAAATCATCTAGGCTAGGCATATCCGAAGCATTAACATTAGCTTGAATGTACTCCTCCCATTTAACACGCGTGTTGCTGTCTAATTTCGCTGAGACTATGAATATGATCAGGGTATCCCAATGATCAGTTGGCTGTTTTAAAGTATTTAAAGCACGTAGGTTTTTTGTGACGTGGTCTACTAGAAATCTTAATGACTTGTCAGACTCACGCAACGGCTCAATATTAAACAAAGATTTCAAATGATTATTTATTAATTGACGAATATTATTAAAACGCTCACAAAGAAGACTCCATGCCTCAGGATAATTATTGTCGCAAACTTCTAAATTACATATTACACGAGCAGCTTCACCTTCTAGATAGGAATTTAAATAATGAAATTTGTGTATATTTTTTATTTTTGTATTATTATGTATCAGAGAACTGAACGTATCACGAAATTCCAACCATTTGTTGAACGAACCATCAAACTTATTAATTTTAATGACTGGTAAACGAAAGCCGATAACTTCGTGATCATCTTCATCAGCTGTGTAAATACTGCTATGCTGAAGCGACGACTTTTTTGTCGTACTGCTTACGGAAATAATTTCCTGAGCCAATGCGATCGAATTGTGGAAAGCTTGTTCGATAACTTCTCTGGTATCCAATTCTAAGCTTAAATTATTTTCCTCCAATGCTTCAATCTGATTTTGCACGTTATCGAATTCGCCAAATAAAGTCTCAAGTTTAACTAATTGCTGCGATAGCACGCTAACTTCCGTAGGAGTAAGCTTTTTACCTTTTAATTCTTCTAAATGGTTATTAAATTTCGTAACACGGCCTCTAATTGAAGCGCGTTTTAAATTAAGAGTTTTGTACTTTGCCTCCATACTAACAAAGTTAACGCGCAGACAATCAAAACAACTAGTTATGCGCTGTACTAATCAAATAAATAAGAATTGCATACAATACGCTCCTCGCTTCGTAGCCGCTGTGACGGAAACCGGTTCAAAATCAGCAGAAGCGCGGTGAAAGGTGGGATTGATGACGCGCGACGCCCGCGGTCCAGTACCACGACGTGAGCCCGCAGTGCTGGCAGTGACACGGGATGCGATGATAGTCTCGAGCGACCGCTGCACCGTAGCTGAAATTGATTGTTGGAATGCTTTGCAGATATCTACGTACATAACATAATAACGGGAAGCAAGGTTGATCGTAAATTTAATTGATTTGTGCAAATAATGGTTTAATTAGCGTAATATAGGGCTTAGCGAATGATTATGCTATAGTGATGACTAATTTATTTGCGTGCATAAACAGCTAACAGTGAATAGCGAGAAGTGAATTTACTTGCATTGAGAAGTTAAGCTCAAATTTTTGCGTAGCTATGTACATATGTATGCTTACGTTTAAAGAAATAGGTTCAGCTATTTAAATTCTAACTATTTAACAGTGGCTACTAACTAATTAAATGCTAGTGAAGACTTTCAAGTCGTAAAATAGGCGCAATGAATGCAAATTATAGGCGGCTTGAAAAATAGCACTGATTGCCTAGCAAATGATACGGCTAAATAATAGTAAGAAATAATAGACAATTAGCTGATAGGTAAGCAAATAGGTGTAAATAGGTGATTTTAACTCGTTAGGTATGTAAATTGTCGGTAGGTTTATCTAGGTAATTCTTTTAGGATTGTTTTAATAGGTATTTTATTTGGTAGGATTATTGAGTAGGAATAGTTTATTTAGATTAGCAGTTTTATATACGAAAGGGTATAAAATAGACAAGGAATATAAAGGATGTTGCTTAAGAATAGGTAGGTAGGGTAAGGCAACAAAAAATAGGACTAGATTCCTTGTTTCCCTGTTCACACAAATAGAATTTTTAAGAATAGTGGGACACGAAGAGGTAAAATAATAGGAACGGGCTCACTTTTAGCTGGCAAAACCGCTGCTGTGGCGCGTAGACTCCGCTGGACCTCAGCTTGGCCGGTTCTCGATAGCTGCCCTCTTGTCTTCTCTCCGCTCCAAATGAATCCTTCTTGACTGCTTCGTTGTTCTTAGCAATCGGGATGTGGCTTCCTTTGTACTCGTAGCCCGTAGTACTTGCGTTCGCGACGTTGTAAACGCGAGGTAAGTGCTACGAACTTTGGACCGTATTACGCGGCGGAATCGGAATTTCATTTTAATTTATCACGGTCGCTACTATGTTCAATTAGGGAACATGAATAAAATAGGCGACTCACACGATAGGCAAATTGTATATTTAAAAGGAATAAAAAATACAAAATATTTGGTGGCGATCGGGTCGCGAGCTAGCGGCGAGTGCCGGTCTTAGGCGCGGTGGTGAGAAACCCCCACGCACTTCACATACTCCCCGCAAACACCGTCGGTGCTGTCGTAACGGCGCCGACAGGCCATAATACGCGCGCATGCAAGCTTCCAGGTACGTGCAAAATATGCGAAAAACGTCACAATACATTTTTACACAAATTTACGGATTCTGATACCAATGTGGCAGTCCCTAATGTTGCAGTCTCTGAGCCAGTTTCGATGTCAGCTGTTTCTGCTTCTGAGACACTATTATGTACGGCTTTGGTTGATATTTTCAATCCCACAACAAACAATTACATTACCACTTAAACTCTCTTAGACAACGTTAGTCAGTCTAGCTTTATTACAGAAGCACTTAAATCAAAATTAAGTTTAACTTCTTCCACGTCCGATGTTAGGAATGTTGTCGGCATATGTAACACTATTGCCAAGCTTAACGGTGAATGTTGCAATGTTCGAATTCATTCAAAGGTAGATTCTTTCGGCGTTATGACGTCATGTTTAGTCATACCCCAAATATCAGGAAAAATACCTAAGTCTCATGTGTCTATTACACACCTTAATCTGAAGCCTTTTGAATTAACAAACCCCAGCTTCTATGAGCCGTCTGACATAGGACTGCTCATCGGTGCTGACCTATTTTGGTCCATTATTGAAACCGGCACTCCTTAGGTAAAGGAAATCCTATTCCACATGAGTCTAAATTAGGATGGCTTATCGCAGGTCCCATGCACTATATTCAAAATAACAATCTCAATTCAAAACAACAATACTTTAGTTGAGCTTCACAATAGTTTGAAGAGGTTTTGGGAGCTTGAAAGCTTGCCACCCCTTCTTATAGACCAAGAGAAAGCTTGCGAACAACATTTTTTACAGCGCATAAGATGCACTTAAGAAGGTCATTTTTGTGTCAAGTTGCCATTGATCAACGAACCAGACTGCCTAGGCACTTCCTATTTCATGGCCAGGCGGCGATTTATAAACCTGGAACGTCGCTTCCGCAAGCAACCGGAACTTAAGTCCGCCTATGTAGACTTCATTGAGGAGTATAGCAAACTAGGACATCTAGCAATATTTGAGATAGACCGACCTGAGTGAAGATAGTGAGTCAACAAGTCTACGCGACATTTTTGACGCATCAGCTCGCACTTCATCTGGTTTGTCTATAAATGACATTCAAATCATAGGCCCTACAGTTCAAGACACTCTTTCCAATATCCTCATCCGGTTCCGGCAATATCGTTATGTGTTGTCAGCCGATATTGAAAAAAATGTACCGGTAGGTTTTAGTAGATGAGTCTGACCGAAACCTACAGTTGATTTTTTTTTATAGGATAAGGGTGAAAAACGAGCACACAGTCCACCTGATGGTAAGTGGTTCCTGCGGCCCATAGACATCTACATCTATCCACTATTACAAATCAAAATGTAGATGCGTTGTTACCCGTGAGGTCTAAGATGGAATGCCTCATTTCCAGTAAAAAGGGCCTCCGGCCACCTGCACTCGCCAAGCGAAACGCAGAAGTAAATCTCTACTTCACGCTGGTTTTCAGTGAGGTTGTGGTACCACCCCGGTTCGAGCCGGCCCATCCGTGCGACAGCAAAGCTGCCGCGTGGCTCTACCACTGTTACCTCATTTCCAGTAAAAAGGGCCTCCGGCCACCTGCACTCACCAAGCGAAACGCAGAAGTAAATCTCTACTTCACGCTGGTTTTCTGTGAGGTTGTGGTACCACCCCGGTTCGAGCCGGCCCATCCGTACGACAGCAAAGCTGCCGCGTGGCTCTACCACTGTTATTTTATGTTAGTTATTGTTAGTTATTGTATAGTTGATTTTATGGCGTACCATTAAAAACACTCAGGCTTAACACGGTCACCTACGGATTTGCTAGCGCTAGTTTCCTTGCCACCAGGTGTCTCTGGCAAGTGGGCGAGGAGTGTGACGATGACGTGATTGAGGCAGTTATATAGGAGGACATATGACTTACTAACTTCTAGCGATGATGAAGATCAATTACGGTCTATACAGAAATCAAAACATGTGGTTCTTTCTATGGCTGGATTTAATTTACGTAAGTACCGATCCAACTTACCTTCTTTACTACCTTCAGACGTTGTCCAGTCATCCGGCAACCTGATATTGAGTCAGTCTACAAATGCGGGCCTAAGCCCAGGGTTCTTCATTGGAGTCCTTCGTCCGACAGCATTAATTTTATCATTGCAGTAGATCAGTCTGAAGTCGTCGCTAAGCGCACTATACTTTCTCCAACTTTCAAGATCTTCTATCCTTGGGGCTCCTATCCTTGTCCACTATCGTTCCCAAAACTTTGATTTGTGTGAACAGGGAAACAAGGAATCTAATCCTATTTTTTGTTGCATTACCTTACCTACCTATTCTTAAGCAACATATTTTATATTCCTTGTCTATCCTATACACTTTTGCATATAAAACTGCTAATCTAAATAAACTATTCCTACTCAATAATCCTACCAAATAAAATACCTATCATAAAAATCCTAAAAGAATTACCTAGTTAAACCTATGAATTAATGAATGAAAAATAGCACGGATTACCTAGCAAATTCTTGATCTCAATAATAGTCTGCGACTGCATGGAAGGAAAATTTTAATTCAGAAGTTATGGTCTCTCAAATTGGACTGGGATGAGCCTACTCTAAAAGAAATTGTCGATGTTTGGAGACCTTTTGTTGAAGGACTTTTTGCCTTTCTTCACTAAATATATCTGTATCAATAGAATATCCAGTCTCTGTTGAAATCCACTGCTTTTGCGATGCATCGCAACGCGCCAATGGTGCGTGTTTGTAACTTCGCTCTACAAATAAAGAAGGACACGTACATATCCAAATTTTATGTGCGAAATTCGCGTTGCCCCAGCATTCAGCCCTCTTACAATTCCTCGTTTGGAGCCTTCAAATGCTCTTCTTGCAGCTGAAATGAGCTCATCTGTGACCAAAGCCTTGCGACGTAAAATATCGCATCATGTCTATTGGACTGAATCAAGCGTAGTTCTTAGCTGGTTGTGCAGCGGTTCTTTTTAACTTGAAAGGATTCGTTGCCAACAGAATCGCTCCCATTAGAGAGTTGACTGACGCTAATTCATGGCACCACGTTCCTACAGAACACAACCCATTTGACCTGCTATCCCGTGGCGTGAACCCACAACAGATCGCTGCATGTGATATGTGGTGGTATGGACCTAAGTTTTTATTGTTGTCTAAGTCCGAGTGGCCTTCCATGCAGTCGCAGACTATTATTGAGATGAAGAATTTGCTGGAAGTTAAAGCACATCCAGTTGCTATTTGTGATAATTATCAATCAATTATTGACTTTAATAAATATTTTAAATTAAAACATTTACTTACAACACATTTTAGCCTACATATATTAATTAGTAACTGTAAAAATTCTAAAACTAAAGCTACAAGTTCCGTTAAGGAATTCATTGGTTTATGTTTCCCAATTAGAGGCATTCCCTAAAGAATATGATTTATTATTAAAAGGTCTTAAGTCGCACATTTCGACACTTCATCCCTTTTTACAGGAAGGAGTGATAAGAGTAGGTGATCAAATTCAAGCTTCTGAATATAGTTTCGACATGAAGCATCCCATGTTGTCAAGCCCTAAACACTATTTTACCCAACTATTATTCCAACAAGAACACGTACGGCTTCTACATCATCTAGGGCCTCAAGCCTTATTAGCTTCTATTAGAACGTATTTTTGGCCTATTGGTGGAAGAATTCTGGCTAGATGTACTGTGCATAATTTCACCGTATGTAGGCGTTTTAAAGGTCAGTCTAGGAAAACCATAATGGGCAACCTACCTGCTCAAAGACTAATGCCCGACGTTTCTTTTATTATAATAGGTACTGATTTCTCTAAGCCATTCATGATCACGGATCGCAAAGGTTGTGGTTGTAAACTTACTAAATGTTATTTGTGTATTTTCATATGTTTTAGGTATAAGTGCATCCATTTGGAGGCTATTAGTGAGCTGTCCAAGGATACTTTTATATTAACTTTAAAACGCTTTGTTTCACGGAGAAGGCCACCAAACCAGATATTTTGCGACAGTGGTGGAAACTTTGTTGCTGCTTCTAAGGAACTTAAAGAGTTTTTTGAAGTTAATGCCAAAACTATCGCTGATTTTACCGCTAACGAAGCCCTTGAATTTTGTTTCTCGCCTGCATACGCTCCACACTTTAATGGTTTGATGGAGGCCGGTGTAAAGTGGCTAGTATATATTAGGTTCTACGCACCTTACCTATGAGGAATTGTCATCTTTGTTCACACAAATAGAATGCATCCTTAATAGCCGCCCCCTATGTCCATTAAGTTCCTCTCCCTCTGACTATTATCCCTTAACTCCGGGCCACTTTTGAATTGGTAGACCACTAAGCTCGCTGCCATCTCCGTGTCTGCAATCCGCTAATGCCAATCGCTCCGACATATTCCAGCGCATATAGCAGTTTAAACAACACTTTTTGTGACACTGGAGCCACGAGTACATTGCGGAGCTGCAGTTGAGGACGAAGTGGCGCACGAAGTCGAAGGAGAGCCTACAAATTGACGAACTAGACCTTTTGAAAGAGGAAAACACTCCACCGCTCTATTGGCGTCTCGGACGTGTAATAAGACTCTTCACGGGAACTGACGAATTGACACGCGTCGCCTACACTGCAAGAGGAGTTGTGCAGTGCGCTCTAAATAGAACCTTCTACCTAGTCCTACTACCGAAGCCCGATGAGGTGGAAGATCTGGAAAGCTGTTAAGCTTTCCAGCGCCGGGAGTATATCGGCGCCGTTACGACAGCACCGACAGTGTTCGCGGGAAGTACGAGAAGCGCGGGGGGTTTTTCACCACCGCGCCTATGACTGTCACTCGCCCATAGCTCCCGACCCGATCACCACCAAATTATTTTATATTTTGATTATTAATATATACAATTTTGCCTATCGTGTGAGTCGCCTATTTTATTCATGTTCCCTAATTGAACAACCTGCATCCATCGACTTCCTGCATGTCTTACCAGGTCGTCACTCCATCTAGCGGAGGGAAGCCCTACTACGTCCCCCAGTACGAGACCGCCACTCAAGAACATTTTTTCCCCATTGGTTGTTGGTTCTTCGAGCTATATGGCCGGTTGGGCTATGCCAGTCGCTCTGGTTCTATTGCGGATATCCTCATTTCTAATTCTATCACGAAGAGAACATCTGAACATAGCCCTCTCCGGTCTTTTTATCCTATCTCAATAGGTCTTTTCATTACACATTTTTTTGTGCGCATGCGTTAATATCATTCGTTTTTTTCGTACTGTTTTATGTAAACAAGCATGTTAAAATATCTTTGAAATGATAATCACAATAAACAAATATCAAATAAACTATATTCGTTTAAAAAAACAACAAAAAATAAATTAATAAGTGTCGTTATGTAACAAGTGTAAATAAAAAAATATTTTCAATCGATTATAATCATGTTATCTGTACGAAAAGGAACAACCAAACGGTGTTATTATGGAGTATGTAGGAGTGATACAGGGTACACGTATAAGTCATTCCAAGCTATTACATATTATTAATAAATTTTTCAAAGCCTTGCCTGCAATATCGCGAAAAAATTATTAAATAATCAGGCAAAGTACATATTAAAACTAAACTAACATTTTTTACTGCCGAGATTTTTAATATCACTGCAATTATCTTCATCTATGCATGATGAGACCAAATAATGATACATAGATCCTTAGTTAAAATTCTTTAGCACACCTTGTGAGGGAAATGGTCATGATCAATGGCGAAATTTGAGTATAGTTTGTTATTTTTGTTTGTGAAATGCTTTGATTTGGATTGCGTTGATACAGAATGTTCAGCCATTTCCCTTTGTCAACGGCTGGGTCGATGGGTACTTTATTTCTGATTGCATTTCTTACCCCGAAAAGTAAATTTATTTATAATACATTAATTTATATTATATGATATTTTTTTAACAAAAAATATAAATTCAGTATACACAGTATACACGAGGGTGACACTGAGAGTTCTTAGAAAATCAAAAACTGAAAAAACTAGCAACTTATTAATTTTATTATATTTTTTCAAAATAGTGTCTATTTAAACATCAATACATCGCTACATCCGACGAAACCACTGAGAAAAGCACTTTGCCCAATCCTCCTTAGGGGTCCCTTCGACGGCATTTTGAAACGCAGCCACTGCTTCCTCGGCGTCCATAGAACGTTTACCTCGAGGTTTTTCTTTTATTTTCGGAAATAAATAAAAATCGCAAGGTCAAGGCTATAGGGCGGGTGACCCAAAAATTCCACGTCTGATGTCGCCAAGTAGTCGATTGTTTGCTTAGCGGTGTACGACAAGGCGTTGTCGTGATGAAGGAGGATCCTACTGCGAGGTCGTTTCTCCCGAACTTTTTCAAGACAAGTGGCAAACAATTGTTAGTGTACCACACTGCCCTTCCAAAGAACGAGGCCACGATCTTTTTTCCCACGCTTCGACCTCTTCACTTTAGTTGGCTACTCCTCGGAAGGGAACACCCAGACAGCAGACTGTCTATTAGTATTAGGACCATAACAATAAATCCAGCTGTCGTCACCCGTAACCATGCCGAACACAGCATTTGAGTCACCTCCGTTAAATCTTTGAACCATTTCACGACACAAATTGACACGACGGAGTTTTTGGGCCTCTATCTAATTATGAGGTATTCACCGGGCACAAAGCTTCCTGACCGCTAAATGTTCATGGAGGATTTTATGCACTTGACTCATACCAATGCCTAAGTTTGTCCGAATCTGCTGATAAGTCACTCTTTTGTCAGTCTCTATCATACGCCACACAACACCGATGTTATTTTCAGTCGTCGCCGTAGAAGGCCGTCCGTCATGCAGATCATGGGTGAGATTAGTGCGACCAAGTTTAAACTCATTAAACCAGTTCTAAACAGTGGCCAAAATGGGGCTTCATCGTGAAAGGCCAATCGAAGTCCATCATAACTTTCTTGTTGATTTAAATGACATCGAAAGTCATAAAAAATCATTGTACGAAATTTTTCTCGCGATAAATTCATGCTGATGTGACACAGATAATATTCAATTTGCCGCCAAATCTTAAACAAATAACAAATTAATAAAATACATACACAATAATATTGGCAAAGAGTTCCATTTTCAAAATTTGAACTTATTTTTTTAATATATCGTTTACAAGTGGCCAGTTTTAAAAACTTTCAGTGTCGCCCTCGTAGTATAATTACAAATGTCAATGTCATTTAAAATCATGTTTAACCTCAAAAAATTTTATTTCTTATTTTATTAATTATAATCGTGAATAATTTTCATGTTAATTTAAATATTTTGAAAGTGCTAGTTATTAATTCATCATCATCATTACTTACTTCCCTTCATAAATCACATTTTTAATTGGCATAACTAATTATAAATTTTTTATAATAATTATTCGTTTTTATTGTATTTCACATAGTAAACAAGTATTAATACCTACCGCTCAATCAGCTCACTTTTTCCCTTTTCGCAAGTTCATGACACTTTAACCACCTTATTAATTGTTCTCAATTATGTGCTTCCACACAGTTGTGAAACAGTGAAGCACCATCAATTATTTTTTCTAATAATTCATTTGTTTGTAGTTATCACTACATCACTACACGTTGCTTTATCAGCCATTCTTTATCAAAACAGTACGAAACTTTTGAATTACCGCTGTTTCAATATGGCGGCTGCGCATGCGCTCATCATTGTTTCTTGTTTATATTAACAATTTATGCAAGCTAAAAATAGATGGAGATCAAATTTTTTCTTACGCGGATGATACGGTTGTTGTATTTCATGATACAACTTGGGGAGCAGTTCACAAACGTGCTGAAAAGGGACTGGCCGAAATAGCCTTCTGGCTTAGGACTAACTTGCTTACGCTTAATGACTGAAAAAACTAATTACCTGTGCTTTACCATCAATAACCGGACCCAACCACAAAATGATTTTAATATAAAAATTCATAAATGTAAAAACGTTAGTGATACAGATTGTACTTGTCCAACCATAAACAAAGCATCGGCTATTAAGTATTTAGGTATAATTATAGACCACCGTTTGACGTGGCACAACCAAATAGAACATCTTATAGGTAGGGTCAGAAAGCTAATTTGGATTTTTAAGCAACTTAGACACGTAGCATCAAAAAATATGCTAATTAAAGTATACATTGCGTTGGTACAATCTATATTGGCATACTGCATTCCTATATGGGGTGCCGCCTCCAAAACCAAATTTTTGGAAGTGGAAAGGGTTCAAAGAGCATTACTAAAAGGAATGTTTTTTAAACCGTATGGATTTTGTACAGAAAAGCTATACGAAATATGTGGGCTACTTACTGTAAGAAAATTATACATTTTACAAACCGTTTTAAAAATGCATAGTAGTCTTAATTATGATTCGAACATTTTGCGAAAAAGAAGAGGTACAGTAATTGTAGCGCAGAAAGTAAACACAAAATTTGCTTCTCATCAATATAAAAAACAATCAGTTTTTATTTACAATAAAATAAACAAAATTCTCAATATATATAAAATGAATAGATATAATTGTAAACAGTTGTTGATAAAATGGTTAAAAAAATAAACTATGAAAAAGCAGAGGCTATTTTACAATGCATTAGTTAGACACTACAATATTAGTAAGCAAACACACAACACAAACACACACACACACACACACACACACACACGCACACACACGCACACACGCACACACACACACACATACACACACACTATACTTTTCTTTAATAGTTTATTATATCTTACGGATTAAGTTGATCACTATCTGTATTATGGCTATGGAGGAGCGGGATCTTCTGACACAGGTGTTTTTACACTTAAAAGAAGGTTCCAACCATGTTTCAAGATAATTGTAAATTTTTAGTTGATCAATAAAGATTTTATTTATATATTTATTTATTTATCATACGATGAAAAGGTTTATGGATGACTACGTTATTAAAGGTAGCCACTGTCAAAATTTCAGATTTCTTCGCCAATCAGTTTGGACTGTGCGTTGATAGATAACTGAGTCACTCAGCACATGTTTTATTGATTGCACTTGATGGAGTGTAATTTCCAGCTGCCGGTAGCGCTCTCTGTGCTGCTCCATGTGACCGCTAATTGCCTTCAACTGCTTTTCGTACCGATCGAAGAGGTTGTTGCAGTATCCTGTGGCTTGCCCATGGTCGTCAAAACGCAATACACGATATCGCTGTTCCGGTTTCCGAGTACTTAAAAACACACAACTACGAGAGCTGTCACGAAGCGGCCGGTGACACAGGCGAAAAGCGCATTCTGGGGCTGACACTTGCCTTTCATGGAGAATTTTCATACAAATTCTGAAAAGCCGCCGAGAAATGTCTAGCTCCTGTATCTGTTGAATGGCTTGAGGTATTCCCGAGTATAAATTAGTTGGCTCTCCTTTCGACAAATATTTGGCGATATAGAAAGCTATCACTTCATTCGACCCACAAGGTTGGATGTCCATATTTCCCGTCCAGAGTTTTAACATATACGGATTGTAGTTGTTGACCCACACATCTTCTATCCGACGTTTGAACATACATATTCTTCCTCCACTTCGAATAAAATCGTCCGACGAATGTGCAACTATCCGGGTCTCACTGCATTCCTGACGTGGAAAATTAAAACGGCACCTTAATGTTGTGTAATTTTTCGTACACGTGGGCGAATGTTTATAAATCTGGCATTTTATTTACCAAATCATGAAGTTCTGGCTCTTCATCTTGGCATAGCAACTTGCAGGAAGCGACGCGGTCAATCTGTTGGACATCTTCGGCAGTATCAAATGTTGGATTATTTTCAATTCACACAACCACGTGCAGATGAGGACTGCCTCGATTCTGGTACTCAATACGCCACCAGTGATCCTTCAATTTGCCACCCAGAATGTCATCGTTACTTTTCAAATATTTTAACAACGCTCTAACTCTGACCATTAATATCACTGGGTACTTTTCAATCAAGCACTGAGTTTCATGAATACCCAATGAACTGAGGTCCTCATCAGGCTGATCATCAGCAATCAGCAGTGCCTTGCGTAGATCTCACCAATTTAGATCATTTGAACAAAATGTTAGAAAGTATGTTGGTGGTCCCAACGTCCTGATTTGAGCCAAGAGGTCATTCAAAGATCCCCTGAGATTTTTGATATACAGATGAACGTCCTTAAATATGTCCTTCTTGATTCCGTATTTTTTACCACATGCCAAAATAGTACTTTTAACTCGATAGTACTCGAACAGCGAAAGTGCGTAGAATAAATAATCATTACGCTGAAATCGTCTATCATCGCCTAATATTCTTACTTGAAAATAGTCTAGCGGTGTAATCGTCACTGGTCGCGGTTGCCGAAGACCATTAATGCCATAGGGAAACAGATAGAACCAAGCAAATTCTTCGGCTTTGATTTCATGTAACAGTATTATTTGTTGTTTTTCGCACTATGCTGTTGAGATTACTTGATACCTCAAGTCCTCGTCAACATTGGGCTGCACGACATCAATCGGTGCCATTACAGACGTCTGCAAGGGAATATTTTGTGATGTTTACAACGGCAGGTCTGGAAGTGTGCGGTTATTAGGAAATAGCTGGGTCTCTGAATTGCAACGCACTGTTTCTTCTGCTTCCATTAAAGAAAGGGGCTCTATCTGCGCTTCATTAATTTTAACAGACAAAGTAGATGGGTAGACATCGATGTAACCCAGTGTAAACTGGGTGCTTATTGACCCTGTTGCTCGCTTAATTATTCTTACAAACTCATCTATATTGTCACATTGAATAACACAAGCTTTGCCTGCAGTCTTCGCTTATGCGCCATTCAGTCCACATGAATGAGAGTCCGTAAAATAGAATTCTCCGTCGTACAGCATGACTCCTAGTGATTTGCCCTCTGCTATTAACACACCTGTCTTATGATTGTCAAACAACTACTTGAGAGCTTGCTTGAGTGTCAGTTCAATGTTTAATTGGTAGTCACTATTATTTAAGCTTCCGAACAGTGCAGATTCCAGATCATAGTTCAGGCAAAACGATTTACCAAACATGTCACATTTGTTTTTGTTTACATCAAAGTTACGAACCAGCAAGTAACCATTATTTTGAATCGGATAAGCGGTAGAATCTGACGCAGATAGTGAGCTAATCATACTATACATTTTATTGCCCTCTATCATATTCGTATTCAGAATATTAGTCGTCAAACTTGTCATAGGAAGCATATTTGCACGAATGATCTCGTATTTGCTAGCACCATTGCACAACATTGCACACCTGCAAAGTCAGATGTAAACTTCGCAGGGTTAGCTTGATTTCACGAAGCGCGTACAATTCGTGATGACACATTAATCGTCGTGTATACAGAAATCTCCTGTCGCGGCTCTTCAGTTTCAAGATCCTTTGGCTACAGCTCGTTATTTGGTTGTTGTACTTCGTCATTTGGCGGAGGAGCTTCACTCAATCTAATGATATCTGCATCGTTTAACTGGACATTGTTGTCAATAGTAACATCTTTATAAAGTGGATAATTGGCAATCAACCATAGTAATGAGTTGTTGACTTTTCTCGAGATATTGTTTAAATTATCGAGATGCTCCGTAACAACAATAATTCCAGCATCGCCAGTCGATCTGGGTAGCATATTTGGAAGTTTTTCAGTTATCTCAAATATATCCTGATGTGCAGGTCTATATTCATTTTATACAGGCACCTATGTCAATATTTACACTATTTACACTCAATATTTACAGGTGACGCTAGTGACATGATATTATTAACCACCCTCGTGCCATTCAGTCCTCAGCACGTTTCTCACCTTGGCTTGGGTGGGATCTTTTACACTCAATATTTACAGGTGACGCTAGTGACATGATATCATCAACCACCCTCATGCCATTTAGTCCTCGGCACGTTTCTCACCTTGGCTTAAGTGGGATCTTTAACAACCTACTACCCTATTGACACGTCAATATAAATCGTATATAGATATATCAATATTATTCTATTTACACTCTCCATGTACACGTATATATGCGTTTTATACAGGCATCTGTGTCACCTGTGTCAATATTTACACTATTTAATATATAATAGGTTTGTTATAACCTTGAAACCTGATCGTGTTCAAAGTCCATTACGTGGCCTATCTCACAAGTGCAAATACGACTGTGATACGATATTCCATCATGGAATGCCAGTGCCTATCTTCCGGCTTCATCATCAGACCTTGAAACTTAATCATGGTCCAAGTTCATTACAAGACTTTTTTAATAAATCCAAAACAGCTATGATAAGATTTTCAATCATGAAGTTCCAGTTCATATCTTCCGGCTCCATCGTCAGATCAGTTCGACAGTATCATATTATTGTAATGTCATCAGAACTACACACAGCTGCCAATTTTCATTACGCTACGACCCTTGGAAGATGGTTAAATTAGTTACCTTTGATTCCATTACTTAGTTACGTACTAGGGCATGCAAACCGATAATCGATAACCGATAATTTATGGTAATCAGTTCATTTATTTCACCGATAATTATCGAAAAATTTCTTAAAAAATTCCGATAAACGATAAATTCATAAAGATTTTATGCAATCATTTTCATCACTACCGCGAGTCATTTTTTGAAATTCGCGGTGTCTCGCTCACTCATTTCATGACCGACACGAATGCGATGTGCGTAATAGATTAGGTATGTAAATAATGTACCTACTTATTATTCTAAATTAAAGGACTGATTTAATTGTTACAATAAGTGATTCGTAATTAAACAAAAAATGTTAGGTAATAGGTAAATATAAATATTTTATTTTATTGTTTTTTTTTTATAATTTGATAAACACTTGGTCATTTTAAAAGAGTTCATAATCATTTTAAGTACATGCATATTACTTAAAATGATTACTGTTTTAAAATGACTGATTTGATCGTAAAAATTATTTAATCCCTAAGAAAGTGTTATTTTATAAGTAAATTTTATTCGACAAAACAAAAAATATAGGTACTTTATGTAGGTAGAAAACTACCTACATAAAGTACCTATATTTTTTTTGTTTGTGAGAAAAAGATTTTATTTGTTTCGTTGTTTAATAGTAGGTACCATAGCTATTATGATAAAGGCTTGTTTTTTTCGATATTGATTTGTAGTTTTATGGATATATAACCAGATTTTTAATGAAATCAGATATTTCACTGAACTATAAAAACGTTAAATTTTCTTGAAGAGTAGAATGCACAAAGAAAGAAATTCTAAGCGACAGGTATTCTTCCTATGTAAATCGGTAATTCTCGGTTTTTATCGAAAAAAATACTCGATAAAAATCGGATTATCGATTATCGAAAAGTTTCGATAATTGCATACCCTATTACGTACAGGTCGACCTAATTAAAGCGTGTTAAGAAGAGGATATAGTAGATAAACAGTGAACAGTCACACCTGTCTCTAAATGGCAAAACTATACTAAATCTATGGCCAGTTAAATTCTATTCTATTCGATTAAACTGTCATCGTGTCCATTAAAAATGAATTTTATAAAAGCTATTTCTAAACTAAATAAAAAGATTTCTGTTATAAAGTAAAGATTTTGTCTATATTTGTATAAAAATTTATAACATGCACTTTATTAAAAAATACATTTTTAAAATTAAAATTAAATCAATTAAAACAATAAAAATTAAGTGAAGAGAACAAATGCGCCAGGATAGCACGTCAAAGGCATCGTGATGGGCTCTTCTCCGCCTCAAAAAGAACCCTCTCAAGTCTCTGCCCAGAGCCATATTTGGCCTGTTACTTTGCTTTTAAACTCTGCTTTTCCCCACTTTGCATTTTTAACATATAGGCGCTATCAAATTAACTCTATATCAGAACATATTTAGAGTAAATATTGACGCTTGGAAACTGACACTCAATAGGCGATATTACGTAAACTTTACAGGAGAGTGATTTAAAGTTCAAATATTTAAAAAAAATCATAAAAAATCACCTAATTTTTTGATTAAAATAATGATAACATTCGTAGAAATCATTTTATATAGCTATCCAAATTGTCAAAATAAGACAATTTGGATAGCTGATAGCTGGATACCTGACACTTTTATAAACACCGGGTTGTGTCGGTCAGATAAAATTTATGTGATTTGATAAACTGATAAAGTTATCTAAATCATCACTGTAGTGTGTGTAGTAACATGTAAAAAAAATATTAAAATTACCCCAAACCTCCCTTCGTAACTGACATTTAACCAATAACTGTATAAGTAATTATTGTAATGCACGAAAATAAATGAAATAATAATTATTGAATAAAAGTCTTTATTGAAAGTGAAACAAATACGTTGCGTGGCATCAACCATACAAAATTAATAAGGATTCTAATTGTGATATTACACTCAGTCCGAGGTCAATATATTTTTAATTGAACAATTATTATTGCTGTCGCAATTATAAGTTACACTATCATTATCATCAATCAGTCTCAAAAAAATATGACTCACAATTGTCAGTAAATGCATTATGAAAATAACAGTTCTAAAAAATAATAGCAAGTTGTGCAAATAGTGATTTTTTTAACACAATTATTAATATCGCTGTAATTACTACAATAACAACACTTACATTATTAAAACATAATCAGTCTCTAGAAACAGTCAAGATATTTTTCATATCTATCTATCAGTACTATTACTATTACTTTCATATCTATCTATCACTATTATTTAATAGTGGTAGAGCCACGCGGCACCTTTTGCTGTCGCACGGATGGGCCGGCTCGAACCGGGGTGGTACCAACATGAAGTAGAGTTTTACCTCTGCGTTGCGCTTGGTGACTGCAGGTGGCCGGAAGCCTAATTCCCCCCTTACCCGCGTAATCGGGGGGGGGGGGGGATTCCGCTCGCGACTAATACTGCCCGGGGCAAGTGGAGCAATAAGACCAAGGTGACCCCTGTCACGCTATCCTTGAATTTTTGCAACATCAGGGGACTTCATTCGAACCTTAACGCTGTCCATTACCATCTAGAGACGGCGAAGCCGACCTTGATCTTTTTAACCGGGACTCAGGTGTCCTCTCCAGCTGATACTTCATATATCTCCTACCCGGGGTTCAAATTAGAACACTCCTTTGTGGCCTGGGCTGGTTTGCGTATACGTCAGAGAAGACATCTGTTTTCGACGCTTCGGCAGTCTTGAAGGTACGGACCTGTGCATCCTATGACTGCTCGTAGACAGCGACGACCATCCCCGCGTCTACAGGTGCCTCCATAGGTCTTGTTGAGGACAGCTAGAGACCCGCCGCCCCGTCGCCCCTTCGTATCCCGCTACCCCCCGCGCACCCCGCACACCGGCGCCGACCCAGTGATGTCGGCAACCAATCAGCGTGCGTGTGGCTTCATTTGTCGTCGCACGGCACTACTCACAGACTGAGGCACCTTCTTGCGAGATATAAGAAGGGCGTCTCGGTCTGTGAGCTGAGATTCCGCCTCTGGCACCGCTCTCGTGCGGTCGTCTCAGTTAGTCCGCGCAGCCGTCCCCGTACGGTAGTGCTCTCTCGCTCTCGCGCCTCCGCTGTCCTGCTCGCGCTGTACAGCGTCGTCGCCTTGGTGAGTCATTTCTGCTATCAGTTCTTGCCCCCCTGTCTTCGGGCGGGGAGGTTTGACTGACCTCCGCTTGTTACCTGTTATATTTTTTGTTATCTTTTTTTGTTAACTATTTTTATTTTTGTTTTCGTTATTTATTTGTATAACGTGTACGTGTATACTGTTTCTTGGGAGATACTTGCTCTTTTCAGAGCAAGGCCCTGCTCTTTTAAGAGTAAGGGCATTTCTCCTTGAATAAAAAAACGTCCCGTTCTTCTGAGAACGGTGATCCCGCCCCTACTGTTAGGTTCAGAACGTCTCTGTTCTTTTCAGAACAGCATCCCCCACCAGCCCCATTCATTTCTAGCATCATGTCGAAACAAGACCTTATAGGGTCCATCGTCTCAGGCCTTAATAGGCTGGATAATTCGGCTCTCGCCGCAATCGTGGCAACTATTGCCTCGTATGCCCCTCAGGCACCTCAACCGCCGCCCGTTATAGCGGCCTACCTAGAGTCCAAGAACTCTTTCGCCCCCTTAGATATGGAGTACGCATGCTCCGAGTCTGAGTCCACTGCGTCGGCCCCCCGGAAGAGGCCCGCCACCTATTCTGGCACCGATTCCTCGGAGTCCTGTGACTCCGACGAGTCATCCTTCACGACCGTCTCCTCAAAACGCGGCGGTAAACGCACCGCGAAAAACCGCACACCTCCCGTTTCAGCGGCCCCTGCCGCTCCTTCAACCTCCGCAGCCCCCGTTGCTGCCTCAAACCCCGCGGCTCCCGCTGCCGTCCCTGCCCCCGCAGCTCCCGTTGCTGCTACGGCTCCCCTAATGTCAATGAACATCGCCCCGCCATCCAAGCCAGCTTCCCGCTGTGCCCCAGTACTTGCAAAGAAGCAAGTCCCGCCCCCTGTCTTCCTAAGAGACAAGGCCAGATTCACCAAGTTTTCGAAATCATTATACGACGCAGGCATTAAATATGACCATGCGATTAACCTCGGGGAGACTATTAAAATCATTCCCAACTCGATCGATGCCTTCCGTAGTATCACCAGGCTATTCACAGCCGAACAAGTCTCTTACCATACTTACGCTCTTCCGGAAGAGCGTAAAATCAGGGCCGTCATCCGCGGCGTGCCATTTGAATTCTCCAACGAGGAAATCCTTGCGGACCTTAAGTCCCAAGGTTTCCCTGTAGAAGCCGTGCACAAGATGCACAGTAGAACGGGCCAGAGGTTCAACCTGGTCCTAGTCATCTTAACCAACGTGCCGGAGGCAAAAGCCATCTTCCGGCAGGTACGCACAGTGTGTGGCCTGTCGAGAGTGAAGGTTGAGCCCCCACATAGGCGCGGGTTCCCGGCGCAGTGCCACCGCTGCCAGCTATATGGTCATGCGGCGGCCAACTGCTCTGCCCCACCCAGGTGCGTTAAGTGCCTTGAACCCCATAATACTAAGGATTGTCCTCGGCCCAAAGACGCCGAATCCCCACCCGCGTGCGTCCTGTGTAAGCAAACAGGCCACCCGGCTAACTACAGAGGCTGCCCTTGCGCACCTCATCCTCGCCCCAGTAGGCAAGCTCCACCGCCGGTCAATGACCGCTCATTCCCGACTCTCTACCAACGGTTGCCCCGTCAGGGCCTTTCACAGCCCATCCAGGGCTTCTCTCGACCCTCTCAGGGTCCCCTTAGGCCCCCTCAGGGCATTATTCGGCCCCCTCCGGGCTTCTCTAAGCCTATGGAGCCTCCAGTCTTTCCCTGGGGCCCCAAAAAGGCAGACCCACCGCGGACTACCTCCGCCCCACAACAATCACAGCCCTCAATGGCTGATGACCTAAAAACGGTGTATTCCGCTATTAGGAACATCGACGTTGGGGAAATCGCTGTGTTAGCACGCAAATTGCGCGCTGCGAGGTCCCCTCAGGACCGTCTCCTAGCTCTTGCAGAGCATCATAATCTTTTGTGCTCGTTGTAAGTTAAGTTAACTTAATTAACTTAACTTACGATGACAGAGCAGGTTGCTCTACCAAAGTCTCACGGTCGTATCAAACCTAAGGGTTTATCGCTTGTATCCTTTAATATTCGCGGTTTGCGAAATAACCTCCCAGAACTTAAGCTCTTTCTTCGAAGTCGTGAAGCCGATTTCCTCCTCCTACAGGAAACTAACCTCAAAACTAAGGACACTAAAGGCCTTTCTATTAAAGACTTTTCTCTTCTTCGTAATGACAGGATCGACCGCCAAGGTGGCGGTACGGCCATTTATTACAAGAAGACACTCCATTGCTCTCCCATTTCTACTCCGCAGCTTACCAATATGGAAGCCACGGTATGCAGGCTAGCTATGACTGGACATCAGTCTATTCTCATAGCCTCCTGTTACATCCCCGCGGGAACCCTTCCCCTCAAAAGAGATTTTGAGGCTATTTTATCTTTAGGTAACCCAGTCATTATGTTTGGAGATTTCAACTCCAAGCATACTGAATGGACATGCCGTACTACCACCCGTAGTGGCAAGTTACTGCTCGATATCACGCAGTCTCTTGACCTCACCGTTCACAGTCCCCTAGGTGCTACTCACTATCCCGATGTCACCGACCACGCTCCCGACGTGCTAGATTTTGCACTACTCAAAAGTGTTTCCCTCAACCTCAGGGCAATCGAGACACTAGACGATCTAGGATCCGACCACCGACCGGTCTCCCTCATTCTCGGCCATCAGCCACCCCCCTCTACACCCTCGACTAAAACCTTCACAAATTGGAAGGGCTTCAAGGAGTCCCTAGCGAATGCTCTGGACTCATAGGACTCTCCCATCTCCCTATCGTCGGACTTAGACAGTCCCGAAAAAATCGACACCGCGGTCGATTCACTCTCCACCCTTATTAAAACCTCCCTTAAGGAGAATGAAAGGGTAGTCCCGGTTGCTAATAATAGTGGGCTTCCCCTACATATTAGCAACCTATTAAAAGCCAAAAAAGCTGCTTTCCGGAGAGCAGCAAAATACCCCACGCCCGAATATAGGCACACGGTTAATCGTCTTCAACGAGAACTCCGTTTCCGCCTCTCTGAATTTCGAGACCTCGAAAAGAGTAAACTCATGGAGAATATCTCTCCCTCTCATACAGCGTACTATCGGATGGCAAGAGCCCTCCGCATAGACGCTATCACCCACACTCCCCCTCTCTCCCGTCCCGACGGTACGGTAGCCTTCGAGGACGAGGAAAAGGCTGAGTGCTTTGCAGACAGCATTGCCGCTCAATGCTCTCCTAGCTCTCAACCCGTTAACCCTTCACACGTCCAGGCAGTGAAAGATGAGGTCCGCCGCCGGAACTCACCCCCTACAGCCTCCGAACCTATCTCTGTGTCCAATGATGAGATTTCATCCCTCATCAAAGGACTTAAGCCCAAAAAGGCTCCGGGCGCGGATGGCATCTCCAACCAAGCCCTTAAACACTTTCCTGAGCAGGTGTTAACCTTTTTATCTATTATCTTCAACGCCTGCTTCAACCTTAGTTACTTTCCCACTACGTGGAAAGAGGCAACTGTGATTGGTATTCCCAAGCCAGGCAAGCCTCTCAACCTCCCCTCCAGTCATCGCCCCATTAGCCTCCTCAAGGCCATGGGCAAGCTCTTTGAAAGAGTCATCCAAAATCGCATGAGGCGCCATCTGTTTCCCGCAGACGGTGACCCTCTTATCATTCCCCATCGATTCGGTTTCCGAGCGAAACACTCCTGCCCCCAACAAGTTCACCGTATTGTGGAATATATCCTCAGCGGTTTTTATCCCCGTCGTCATAAGACTATCGCGGTCTTTTTCGACATCGCCAAAGCCTTTGATAGAGTCTGGCATACAGGCCTTATCTACAAACTATACAAAATAGGTCTCCCCGATCGTCTAGTACGTCTCGTGGCCTCTTATCTAAATCATCGTACCTTTCGTTTTAGACACGAAGGCACGCTATCTTCACAGCGCCCCATCAAAGCTGGTGTCCCTCAGGGCTCAGTACTTGCTCCTCTGCTGCACATCCTGTTCACCAACGATATTCCCATTCCGCCGAAAGGTGTTCAGCTCTCCCTCTTCGCAGACGACACTGCTCTCTACTGTAAAGGTATCTCGCTACCTTTCATACGGAACAAGGTCCAAAAGTCAGTTGATGACCTAGGAGCTTGGTTCAAAAAATGGCGCATCGATGTAAACCCGGAGAAGAGCTCCGCCGTTCACTTCGATTATAAACGACGCCGTATCAAAAACACTCCACCAATACGTATGCTAGGGACCCCTGTCCCCTGGCATACGTCTGCCATATATTTAGGTGTCACTCTAGACACAGGGCTAACTTTCAGGCCCCACGTCAAAAGAGTAACCCGTCACGCACGTTTTTACCTGAATAGGCTCAACAGTATGTTGGGCCGACACAGTAAAATGTCCCTCAGAAACAAGCGTACCCTTTATAAGGTCTGTATACGACCAGTCATGTCCTACGCGGGCCCCATTTTTGCCCACGCTAACCCTAAAATTATTAATGAACTCCAAGTAGTTCAAAACCTTTTCTGTCGTCGAGCTGCGAACGCACCTTGGTACGTCCGTAATGCCGACCTTCATCGGGACCTAGAGCTCCCTACAATTCAACAATTTCTTAAAAAACTCTCTGAGAACTTCTTCAAAGCCTCAGAGTCGCACTCCAATCATCTTATTCGTGAGGCAGCTACTTATGCAGCCCCACTCCCCTCTCGCTATCGAGTCCGCAGGCCGAGAAACTCTCTCTCGGACCCGCCTAATAAACTGTCAAACGACCTGAACTGCCTAATGGCGGCTCAGGCCAACTCTAATTAAATTATTCATAATTAATTTGCCTTCGTAGGCACTCCCTCAGCGGCTAGTAGCCGCCTGCGCCCTCTTTTCCCAAAAGAGGGTCGCTTCCGATACGGCATAAGAAGCTTTAAACAGCTAAGTTGCCACTCCCCAAAGGCGGTTTTTAGCGGGTATCACTTAGGTCCCCCGGTAGGCAGTGAGTCCCGCATAACCAGGACAGACCGGCTGTCGTGGTATGCGTAATGCATTTTCCGCCTCCCTCTGTGGTAGCCCTTTTCCAATTGCTTCGGGCGCAAAAAAAAAAAGTCTGTGAGCTGTTCATTTCACTTCGGAGCGGCACTTAAGAAGAAAACCTGAAGAAGACTCAAGACTCCAATTCAAGACCTCCCTCTGTACATAGTGTTAGACATAGTTAGTCAGTGCCGAATCATTGTAAATAGTTAATACAGTATATTAAAAAGTACCATCTTTTCTTCAAGCAGTCCCCTAGTATAGCTAACCTCAGATCAGTCGTTAAGTAATCAGTCAGAAATAAATATACAGTCCACTGTTCATCCACTATATTCTTGGTCCATCGCCGCCGGATTCAAGCCAGAAGAAAGAAGCCAATTACAGAAGAAAGAACATAATTATAGAAGAAACAACATAATTATAGAAGAGAGAAGATCATTATAGAAGATCTTCAAGGAAGAAAGAAGTTCGTCGACGAAGAGAGAAGATCGTCGGTACTAATTTCTTCCCTGTTTCTTGTTACGACTACGTCACATACGTCTATTGTCTGTTTCCAGACAATTTCTTGTTTCTTTAACCGCGTTTACGCGGCCAGTGGTCACTCCCTAACGGTGCCAAACTGTGACCATCTGGTAACGCCCTTGTGGCGGGAACGACATCCATACGTGTGTCTTTTTAAAGACTGTACGTACGTCTTTTTGAAGACGACCGGAGGTCGCAACGTGGGACAATGAGGAAGACACGAAGCCAGAAGGCACGGAACGAGGACGACACGCCGGTAGGAATGCGTATATTCGAAGAAGCACCCGCGTCCCCGTCCGATTATCTCGCGATGGCACAAGCGCCCTCCGCCGCGCCTCAGGCCCCGCACGCGCCCGCATCTACGCCCGCGCCCGCGCCCCCGCCGCCGCGTCCCGCTATGTCCGTGTCCACGACCGATCGTTTGGGAGAGGTTAGCATTTCCGCGCCGCGTACAGAGACACTCGCCGCGATTATTGAAGATCTTCCGTCTACAGAGATTAGTTCGATAGTACGTACCGTCGCGCCTGTAGCAGACGTACATAGGCCCGCACCCCGCGCCCCGTCGGTTCGCTCCGTTCGTTCAGCCCGGTCGACGGCTAGTGCGATAGCTAAATTAAAGCAAATTGAGTATAACGCCGCGGAGGAACTAGCTGCAATTAGGAGGAAGCAATTGCAGTTGGAAGAAGATCTTATTAGGAAGAAGTACGCTAGGGACGTCGCGCAACTGCAAGAAGAAACAGATAGGGAAAGTGTCAACGAAGACGAGTTAGTTGAAAATAACCGTACCCGGTAAACCGCGTACCCGTTGATAGGTGGTTAGAAAACGTAGAGACTGTGCGGGGGGAGTCGCCTTCCCGCCCCTCTCAGCCCGCGCCCCGCATCGAGTTAGAGCAGACCCTACCGAACAGGGTAACCGGTTACGACCACAGTGAAGATGCCCAGGGGAGGACGGTAGCGAATGAGGTTCAACCACGTCGCGTAGAAACGATACAGAGGGATAGTGGAGATGCCGTAGAAATGAACCAGGTGGATCATCGTGTACGGGTTACGTCGCCGTCGCGCGTCCAACGCCGCACTCTATCGCCTACACATAGATCGCCACATCGCCACGCGGATCGTAGATCACCGTCGCCGTATAGGGATGTAGGTGTACATAGATCGCCATCGCCACATCGCCACGCGGATCGTAGATTATCGTCGCCGTGTCATAGGGATGTAGGTGTACATAGGACGCCAGCGCCACAGCGTAGACTAGAGGGAGATAGGGATAGAGATAGGTCGCTTACTCCGCGAGGGAAAGAGAGGGGTATAGAGCGACTAGCGGAAGCTCTAGAGAATATGATTAGAGTCAGGCCCGCTGCCGCGAAGCAGACGCAGGACTTGCCTATTTTTAACGGTTCGGCCGCGGAATGGTTAGCCTTCAAAGCCGCGATGAAGGAATCCACGCGTTTATATGGATTCACAAATACGGAAAATATGGCAAGGTTAAGAAACTGTCTACGCGGTGAAGCTAGGGAGGTAGTATCGGCACTGCTGTTTACCGCGAAGGATCCAGCAGATATTATGCGAACATTAGAGCAGTGTTTCGGCCGCCCGGAAGTAATTATCGATCGAGCGTTAGAAGAATTGAAACGCCTTCCGCGCCCGGGTCAAACCGTGCAGGAATTGAATTCGTTCGCGATTAAATTACAAAATATAGTATGTATTTTACAGAACGTCGACGGCAAAGGGTATTTACAAAATCCAATGCTGACTAGGGAAGTAACTAGTAAACTAAGCCCTCACTTACGGTCGCGTTGGTGCGATTATGCGGAGCACTACGGAAGTGCAAACGAACCGGACATCGTTACACTGTCTAGGTTCATGATGAGAGAGGCTGACCGTGCGTTGAGTCATGCCTATACGTCCGTAGCGCCGACTAAGGAATCGCCCGTAGGACGAGAGGTGCCGCCGTCGAAGCGAGTAGTATTAACACGCCGCGTAGAGAATAGGGCCCGCGACGTAAAAACGTTCACCGCCCAGGAGGACACCGGTAGTGCCTCTTGTATGTGTTGCGGGGGTGAACACGTGATCGCTAAGTGTAGAAAGTTAGCGCAAATGGGTGTGGACGACCGGTGGAATTGGGTAAAGGAAGAGGGGGTGTGTTTTCTATGTTTGAATAGTAAACACCGACGGTTTAAATGCAGAGCGAAGAAATGCGGCGTCTACGGCTGCAACGCCCCCCACCATGCCCTCCTTCACACCCGCAAGACCCGCGCACCCGAGACATCGGCAAAACCGGATGAGACCGTGCTCGTCGCGTCTAACGTTGGTAGTAATGCGTCCGTATTATTGAAAGTGTGTCCCATTACGTTACGTGGACCACGCGGTAGGGAAATAGATACGTATGCGTTGCTTGACGAAGGCTCGACCATTTCGTTGATCGACGACGACTTAGCGCGCGAGTTAGGAGCGGAAGGACCGGTAAAGCCGCTGAATATTAGAGAAGTAAGCAATAGTCAGCGCGAGGCCGATAGCAGGCTAGTTAACATAGGCATACGTGGCAAGACGCGCAGCGAAATGTATAGAATAAATGCGCGTACAGTAACAAATTTACAGATAGGTTTGCAGTCGGTAAATAAAGAGTGTTTACGGTTGAAACACTTACGCAACCTACCGAGCTCGGTTTGCTACGAGGACGCCAAACCGAGATTATTATTAGGCGCCGACAACTGGCATTTAATAATCACCCGTAATTTAAGGATAGGACGTCGAAGGCAGCCTATAGCTGCGCGAACGTTATTAGGATGGGTGATACAGGGAACCGTGCCGCGATTCACGTGTAGGGAGGACGGTGAAACCGTATTACACGTCGTAAACAGTAGCGGACGGTTAGATAGGGACATTCGAACGATCGCCAGTCAGGACGAGGAGTTAACGGAACTCCTTAAACGGCAGTACGAGATCGATTCCATCGGTATCTCGCTAAAGAGTAGGCCGCGACGGGAAGAGGAGCGCGCTGTCGAGATATTCCGGCGCACCGTCAAGAAGGTCGGCGAGCAATACCAGGTGGGACTGCCATGGAAGGACGGCGACGTGCGGATGCCTCCCAGCTACGAGATGGCTGCTCGAAGACTGCGGACGATCGAGAAGAAGATGGAAAAATCGCCGGAGTTTCGAGACGCCTATACAGCACAAATAGACAACCTCCTGGCGAAAGGATACGCAAGGGAAGCCGAAGGGACAGAGAGAGAGGACCCCAAGAGCTGGTACCTGCCCCACTTCGCAGTACGGAATCCGAGCAAGCCTGGGAAGACAAGAGTGGTTTTCGACGCGGCAGCGCGTGCGTCCGGTAAATGTTTGAACGATTATTTACTTGACGGCCCCGACTTGTTACGGAACCTACCGGGCATACTGTTTAGATTTAGGGAGAACGAAATAGCCGTGTCCGCGGATATTAGGGAAATGTTTTTACGCGTAAAGATAGACCGTCGCGACCAACCCGCGCAATTGTTTCTGTGGCGAGGTAACGAGCGATCCAGCCCACCGCGGGAATACGTTATGACATCGATGATTTTCGGTGCGAGGAGCTCGCCGTTTCTCGCACATAGTGTTAGGGATCATAACGCGCGCGCACACGCAGAGACACATCCGTTGGCACTTAACGCTATCGTACGTAGTCACTACATGGATGACTACCTAGACAGTTATGCTACGGTAGAGGAAGCGGTAAACACTGCGAGGCAGGTTATGGAAGTACACCAGCAGGCCGGCTTCACCTTAGCAGGCTGGAATTCGAACCACGCAGCCCTACTAGAAGACAAGCCGGAGGAATTACTAGCGAGCAAGCCTAAGGAGGTAGGCTTGAGACAAGACAGCCCAGGCAGAACCCTAGGGCTATTATGGATGGCCGACGAAGATGCCTTAACGTTCAACACATCCATGAACAGGGTACCGAACGGAGTGAAGACGCTGCAGAGGCCACCGACCAAAAGAGAGGCGTTAAGTGCAGTCATGTCGGTCTTCGACCCGCTGGGACTGCTGAGCTACCTCACCATCACCGCCAAGATCCTGCTGCAAGACCTGTGGCGGATGAAGAAGGTCGGATGGGACGACGAACTACCCGAGGAGGCAACTGAGGAATTTCAGAGGTGGCTGCGAGTCGTCGAGGAAGTATCACGACTGCGGCTGCCTGGGTGCTATGCTCCTACGGGGGGAGTGGTAGAGCATCAGCTTCACGTGTTTAATGACGCAAGCGAACGTGCGTACGCATCCGCGGCGTATTGGCGAATACGATACCGCGACGGAACGGTTAAGGTACGGTTAGTGGCGGCCAAGGCGAAAGTCGCCCCGATAAAGGCGCAAAGCATACCGCGGTTAGAGTTGCAGGCGAATCTGATAGGCGCGCGACTCGCGGAATTCGTGCAAGGCGAGCACAGAGTGGTAGCCGATAGGGTAGTGTATTGGACAGACTCCACTACGGCGCTCCACTGGATACAGAACGAGACGGCGCGTTACACCCCATACGTGGCTCATAGATTAGGGGAGATATCGGAGAAGACGTCACCCGAGCAATGGAGGTGGATACCGACCGCAGACAACATCGCGGATCAGGCAACGCGCATAAATTATACGTACAAGGAAGAGAGCGACAAATGGTTTACGGGACCGCCATTCCTGTACGAAGATGAAGATCGATGGCCTCGACGTCGGGAAGAGAAGGCAGGGGATGAAGATGACGAGTTGGAGGAAGTCGTGACGCACCAGAGCGACACCAGGGACGCTCCACACCTGCCAGACATCGAGAGGTTCTCTTCTTACGAGAGATTGGTCAGGGCCACCGCTCGGATGTTACAGTTCGTCGATACCATGAGAGGAAAGGCGCACGGACTAACATTGGACCACATCCAGAGAGCAGAGCGGATGTGGATAGAGCGCAGTCAACAAGAGAGCTTTGCTGAAGACATCAGTCGACTGCAGCGAGGAAAGAACTTGGCAACCGGTAGCGCGTTAAGGAAGCTCGACCCCATATTCGAAGATGGCATACTGCGAGCTAGAGGACGGATCGACGCAGCCGATGTGGACAGCCAAATGAAGAGGCCCATCATACTGAACGGACGCCACCAATTTGTAAAGCTGCTTGTGGAGAAGGCGCATAAGGAAGCAAGCCACGCCAACAGGGAACGGGTAGTGAACGACCTACGCATGAGATATCACATACTTCGACTACGACCGACCGTAAGAGAAGTGGAGCGAAGATGTCTGCGGTGCAGGGTACGCAAGGCGACACCACGGCCAGCGGTTATCGGAGATCTACCACCTGAACGGTTAGGGGCATTCGCGCGACCATTCACCTACACCGGAATCGACTATTTCGGGCCTATAACGGTAACAATAGGACGTAGGCATGAAAAGCGGTGGATAGCGTTATTCACTTGTTTGACGACACGCGCGGTACATCTAGAGATAGTTTATTCCCTAACGACGGACTCGGCGATATCGGCATTGCGGCGCATGGCGCCTAGGCGTGGGTGGCCACGGGTCATCTACTCTGACAACGGAACAAATTTCCATGGGGCGACACCGAACTACGACGGGCAATGGAGGAGTGGGCACCCCTGCTGAAGGACTACGCGTTGACTCGGTGGACAGACTGGAAGTTCATCGCGCCGGGCGCGCCGAACCAGGGAGGCGCATGGGAGCGTCTCGTGCGCTCAGTGAAGACCGCGCCCGAAGCCACTCTACACCAGAAGAGCCCGCGGGAGGAGACGTTGGTGACGCTCCTCACCGAAGCCGAGAACACAGTGAACTCTCGACCGTTGACACACGTACCGGTCGACATCGACGAGGAAGAGGCGCTGACACCCAACCACTTCCTGCTGCTGGGACCATCGAGCCTTCCAGTAACCGCGCCGTGCACGCCTAGTGATCGTCGGGCGTGGAGAGCGGCGCAAGGACTTGCCGACGAGTACTGGAAGCGCTGGATGAAGGAGTACCTGCCGACGCTGGTTGCGCGCGGGGACTCACGGGATGTGCAGCAGCGATGGCTACAAGAAGGGGACCTCGTCGTGGTGGCAGACGGTAGCCTGCCAAGGAACGTGTGACCGCGTGGAATTATAACGCGGACCTTTCCCGGACCAGAAGGCGTGGTACGCAACGTGGAGGTGCGGACCAGGGGCGGATTGCTGCGGCGGCCGGTCAGGAAGATCGCCGTCCTCCCGAAAGAAGATGAGGCTCGCGAGCTATGCCGGGGGGAGGATGTTGAGGACAGCTAGAGACCCGCCGCCCCATCGCCCCTTCGTACCCCGCTACCCCCCGCGCACCCCGCACACCGGCGCCGACCCAGTGATGTCGGCGACCAATCAGCGTGCGTGTGGCTTCATTTGTCGTCGCACGGCATTACTCACAGACTGAGGCACCTTCTTGCGAGATATAAGAAGGGCGTCTCGGTCTGTGAGCTGTTCATTTCACTTCGGAGCGGCACTTAAGAAGAAAACCTGAAGAAGACTCAAGACTCCAATTCAAGACCTCCCTCTGTACATAGTGTTAGACATAGTTAGTCAGTGCCGAATCATTGTAAATAGTTAATACAGTATATTAAAAAGTACCATCTTTTCTTCAAGCAGTCCCCTAGTATAGCTAACCTCAGATCAGTCGTTAAGTAATCAGTCAGAAATAAATATACAGTCCACTGTTCATCTACTATAGGTCTCATAGCGGTAATTTCGACACAGACCGACTCATCGACCACGTCCAAATGGCTGCAGACTCCGTGCTACAACAGTCCCCATCCGCAGAGATCCTGATACTCGGTGATTTTAACGCCCATCACGCTGAATGATTTGGTTCCAGTTTAAGCGATCATGCGGGTAGATCTGTCTATGACTTTGCCTTGGCATATGGTCTAACACAACAGGTTACTTCACCTACGCGGATCCCAGATGTGGAGTATTATGTACCTTCCCTATAAGACCTGCTGAGCTCTCATCCGGGTATCAGGTCTCCGTCGATGCCCCTCTGTGACCATTGTCTGATCCGAAGTATGGTGTTATTCACGCTCCCATCGCAGTTGCGATCTGCAGCTTACCGCCGTGTTTGGCACTATAGGTCGCCCGATTGGGACGGGATGCGGTCTTTCTTTGCATCTTACCCTTGGGGGCGGGTTTGCTTTTCACGAGAAGATCCCACCGTTGTTGCCGAGTCTGTTACTGATGTGGTACTTCAGGGAATGGAACTTTTTATTCCATCCTCTGTGGTGTCCATCGAAGGCAGATCCCAGCCATGGTTTGGTCGCTCCTATAAAATAGCATCACGCTATAAGCAGGAGTGCTATCAGGCCTGGGCTGGCGCATCAACGTCTCGGGATGTAAACACCAGCGCTCTTAAAAAGAAGTATAATTCCGCCTCCAGGTCCTTCAAAAGCGTCATTGCCAAGGCAAGGTCTGAGCACGTTGGCAGCATTGGCGAGAAGCTAGTTCGCCTTCCTTCGGTAACACGTGCATTCTGGTTTCTCGCCAAGGCAGTCCAAGGCAACTTCTGTCAGCCATCTCTTTCATCTCTGCTCAGAGAGGACGACTCACTGGCCCATGCCGCTAAGGAGAAAGCCGATCTTTTAAGCTCTCTCTTTGCGTCCAAATCGACTCTAGATGGCGGGGGGAACACTCCGCCGACCATCCCGTGGTATGAGTGCTCCATGCCGGATGTGCGATTTACACAGCGCTCGGTTCGTAAAAAACTCTTCTCTCTGGCCGTCAGCAAGTCGAGTTGGCCTGTTAGAGTCCCTCCCATTGTGCTAAAGACGTATGCTTCGGAGTTGGCGCCGGTTTTAACGCGTCTTTTCTGGTACTCCTACTTCCAAGGCGTAGTCCCCAATTCATAGAAGATAGCTTTGGTCCACCCGATCCCTAAAACAGGCAACCGCTCTGACCCGAACAACTACAGGCCTATCGCCATCACTACCTTGTTTGTCAAAATAATGGAATCGTTGAGGATCACCAGCTGATTGGTGACCGCCAGTACGGTTTTTGTCGGGATCGATCAGCTGGTGATCTTCTGGTCTACCTGACCCATAAAGGGCGGAGGCAGTAGAGTCCAAGGGGGAGGTATTGGCCGTTAGTTTTAGACATTGCGAAGGCCTTCGATCGGGTCTGTCACAAAGCGCTTCTTTCGAAGCTTCCTTCCTATGGGCTTCCCGAGAAATTGTGCAAATGGATCACCAGTTTTCTTGCTGATCGGAGCATCCAGATCGTAGTAGACGGTGCATGCTCTGATTTCAAGCGTATCAACGCTGGTGTTCCACAAGGCTGCGTGCTATCACCAACGCTGTTTCTCCTGCATATTGTAACGACCCCCCCCCCCCCCTTTCTCATCTCTTCACTCTTTCTATATATATTTATACCTTTATTTCCTTAGAATCTATTTCTATAAGTTATACAAGTATATCTAACTTACGTGACCAGTATATTAATCATACATTGATCTTTCTAAAGGTTCAAATATAGGCCGTATAATAAATTTATGGCGTGATCGTCTTAGTTAGGACCCTTATTTACGTTGTGTTTGTATAGTAACTCAGTTCTTTTAGGTGTATCTTGGAAGAATGAATATTTGCGAGAGCAATCGAAAGCTGTTGGTAGTGTCTTATAAGCTAAAGAACCCCGTTCACGAAGACAGAGCTCAAATAAAAGTTAAGAACAATAAATTGTACTTATTCCACTTGTATCAGGTTCACAACAGTCAATTCCTTATTAATTAATCCCTTCCCGCTTGGAAAAGGCTCACAATATTTATATCAAATACCAGATACAAGGGCTTCGCTCTTCCACATTTAAAAAAAATGTGGAGGAGGTACACGGCTCCGCACACGCCGCGCACGGTGAGCGCCAACCATTTTAATGCGCTCCCCCCGGAGGGTACGCAAATTTGGGAACTGGACCGTAGTCCACAGCAAAATAACTGGCGAACCAGTAAAAGAGGACTTGGCCCCTTGATAGTGCGTAAGCACAAACATCGACCGAAGTCGCGCATGTCAATGCGTGTAAACGCCATACAGAATACGATCAAATCCAGCCACAGTGAATGTACGTCACACGGGTAAGGCAACAATAGGCACACTAGCCATAAAAAGCCGTCCGTGAGCGCCACCACCTGACCTGACCAGACCGCCGTTCCTGCAGACGTGATGTAAGTGTAAGGCATCACCACCAATTGCATGGTCAGCACGGCCAATTGGCCGCAGAGCGTGTCATGAGTCTACCGCTCACCTCAAGGGAATGGGGTCCCACGTTGCGCGGCTTTCGGCCGCAGCCTTGAGAGCCTCCTCAGATTCTCCCTCCAGCTACCACCCGCATGAGGTCGACACATATGCTCCACCAACCAATACAATGGCAGATATAGCCAATAGGCAGTTATAAGATATTAGTAATAATTCGCCATCAGAAAGGGTTTGTGTCACTGACGTTGAGTATATGCATTTTTCGATCATGTTTGTCTCACCCACCAACAAGTTACCTTCAATCTTTCAAAGGTGGGAACTTTATAGAGATATATTAATATGTTGTTATATAAAACATCATGGAGAGCAGACAGTCTGCAGCCCCACTATGAAGGGACCCGACTTGGGCAAAGCTACTTGGGTTGTGAATCAAACCAAGACGCAGAGAGCGCCATTGAGAATAGCGACCCGCCAAACAACCATCGCAGAGACGCAATGCTGCAGAATGCAACAAGCATCAATACAACTATCGTCAGGCTTACACCATCCCAAGGTCCCCCATACAGTCCCAGTAGACATCACCACCCGCATACCTCCATCGACCAGAACCACAAGATGCGTCGAATCAGGTGCAGCACACCCGCAGATCCATCACAAGATGCAATACTGCAAGTAGCAATAAGCATCAATGCAACTATCATACGGATGGCGCCCCCTCACAACACACCCACATGATCCCTATCGACTTTGGTAACAAAATTGATAATGTTGTTAACTAAAAATACCACCAACGTATCATAGTAGCACGGTACTAAGACGTCAGTAGCCAAAACTCCACATATCATAGCGCTATTGCACTAAGACATGAAGTTGAGTATGCTTGCTGCACTTAAAAGTACTACCAAACACACTCACCCTAATCCGAAAGATAGCCGACGTATCATAACGCTATGCGTTAAGACGCCGCCCACAAACGGTAGGGTTGTGCGATGTCCACGGGCAAGTCGTATTGCTACAACAAACCCGCTTACCACCGGCACTAAGATGATATGTCAAGGACACATCGGTTAGCGAGTCCAAGTTTACCTCGGTCTCGGATGCTGTGAAACAATCTACACGCCACTATAATAATCCTTTTCAAGTCCCAATTCTTTCAATATAATGCTTTTACATATTTGAGACCTTCAACATATTTGCTTTATTTCATAGACCATACTATTGTATGTCTTATTCATATGGGACTTCAAGTCATAACTCTGCTATCATAATGCTTATGCATCATAAAGACCTTCTATATTAATGTTTTGGTTCGATAGACCTTACTATCATAAGTCCCTAATATAGGACTAGTCATTGTGCAACATTAGTACTAGCAGTCGGTCAGCCGACCACCCCATATATATGTATAACCTTGGGTATGTGTCTCCGGCAACGCCCCTTATTATGGAGACCATTACAAGAACACTTTCATCAACTTAGAAATTTTCCGACTAATACAAAAACCCCTTTTTAAATTTTTATCCATTTTGTCTATTATATTACAAATATTATTTATCTTTATTATTGTAATATAATCGACTTGTATTTATATAATTTAATATATTTTGAATATCTTAAACAAGATTTTAATAAATTTAGAGATTTTTTAGAGACAATTTATGCGTTAACTATACTATAATATTCAATATTCCCAATGAACATATTTGAACTTTATACTTAATTTTAAACATTTTAATTGTTTAAAATATAATTTCTAAGACATTTTTAAATGCCTTTACATTGAATTTAATTATTATTTATTAATAATAATTATGAGGCGTCACAATATCAATGATACGTTGCTAACTGGTGGCACTCATTGCTATATGGACGACAGCACCGGTGATGCCTTATTTACCGGCCGTGCCAATATTTCTCAGGAAAACGTCACCGAGTGCCGGAACAAAATTGTGTCTGTCGAGTCTTTGCTGAACAAAGTTCCGGATTGGGCGCGATTAAATCTAGTCCAGTTCAATCCCCAGAAGACTCAAGTTTGCACATTTACCGCAAAAAAGTACCCCTTTGTCGTGCCTCCGCAGTTTCAAGGTACTCCCCTTGCTGCTTCAGCTAGCATCGGAATCCTCGGCGTCAACATATTGAATAGTGTGCAGTTTCGTGGTCACTTGGAAGGGAAGGCCAAATTGGCCTCTAAAAAGCTTGGCGTGATCAGCAGAGCGAGACAGAATTTCATGCCGATACATCACTTGCAACTTTACAAAGCGCAAATCTGGTCTCACATGGAATACTGTTCTCATCTCTGGGCCGGGGCACCCCAACGCCAGCTCCTTCCACGTAACCGCATCCAGCGCAGAGCGGTTCGAATCGTCTAGGACCGAGTTCTTTCTGATCGGCTCAATACACTGGCACTGCGTAGGGATCCCTTTGCATTTTCTATGGAATTTACCACGGGGAGTACTCTGAGGAATTGTTCGGATTAATTCCAGCCGGCAAATGTCACGAACGCACATCGCGTCAAAATTCACGATACCATCCTCACCATCTGGATGCTTGGCAGTCCACGATTTTGCGTTTTACTAGGATTTTTCTTGCTCGTACAACTTCTCTGTGGAATTGTTTACCATCGGCGATTTAGCCGGACCGATTACTTAGGGATCTTCAAGAAAAGAGCTTACACCTTTCTAAAAGGCCGGCAACGCATCTGCAATTCCCCTGGTGTTGCGGTTGTTTATAGGCGGCGGTAGTCACTTACCATCAGGTGAGCCGCATGCTCGTTTGCCCCCTCTTCTATAAAAAAAATCTATTATGACTTTAATAAAACCCTAACACGACGTTTAACGCATCAAACACGCATCACGCAAAAACCTGTGAACCGATTTGGATGGTATTTTTACTGGTAGATAGTTGATGGTATAAGGAGTAATTTAAGCTTCTTTTTTTAGGGTTTCGCGCCAAAAAATTTCAAACGATCGAAGTCGCGGGGTACAGCTAGTCAAAAATATAGCAATATAAAATAATCATTGATCTAATTGTTGGAAAATAAATCTTTAGTACGAATTGCAACGTGAGATCTTGTTAGTTACCCAATCTAAATGTTAATAATAATTATAATTCAGGAGAATCAACTAAACTAATGGATGAACACAGTACATACAAATACTTAGGATTTAAACAGTCCAGACAAATTCAACAAAATATTACAAAACAACAACTGCTAAACAATTTCTCACATCGCCTCAACCTAATCTTAAACACCAGCCTCAACTCTAGAAACACCATTAAAGCCATCAACGCATTTGCAATAGCCATTCTCACACTCTTTCGGAATTATACAATGGTCAAAATCTGACATCAAAAAATTACAACGCACACTCAATACACTTGTAACTAAACACAGAAAATATCATCCAAAATCATGCATACAGAGACTTACACTACCACGCCAAGAAGGGGGAAGAGGACTGAAATATATACAGAATTTACACAACAAACCAATACTTTAGCTCAGAGCGTACTTCCATAACAAATCGGAACACTCATATTTACACAAAAACATAACGGAAACAGACAAAAAACTTACAACATTTAACTTACAAAACAGAAGCACGCAATTTTATGAACACTTTATGGGAACACAACAAAAGATCGCAGCATGGTATAAAAAAGCCTTACATGGAAGACATCGAGCCTATCTGAGCCAGCCACACGTCGACAAAATTAATTCGAACGAATGACTCAAACGAGGTGAACTGTTTCCCGAAACCGAGGGTTTTATGCTTGCCATTCGGGATCAAATAATACCAACTCGTTTTTAATTAATTAATGAAATTGCATAAAAACAATAACAATACTATAAACTAAACTAAACAATATTAGAAAGTAAGAATCAGAAAATTTACGGAGACCGAACAATAATAACAGATAAAACTATTCATTACAATAGATCTGACATTACTGTTCACGACAAAACCAATAAAACAGTTTACCTGATAGATATAGCAATACCAAACTCACATAAAATTCAAATTAAAACATCCAAAAAACTAAGTAAATATCAAGAACTTGCCGTAGAAATTAAAACTCAATAGAAGGCACAAAGTGTTCACATCGTCCCGATATCTCTCTCATCCACCAGTATTATACCAAAATCACTCATAAAATGCCTTAACACACTACACATGCTACTCATATACTTCACATGCTCCAAAAAGCCACCATCCTCAACACCTATCGCATCACGAAAGTTTCTAACCTCTTCTACTTTATCATCCACTTTTACAATTTGAATTTCCCCTTACACACTTGCTTCCGACCCGTGTGTGCGGTTTTTTAAACTCTCAAAGAAGAGAAGATATATAAAGAATTGATATAATAATAATAATATTAGGTCCTTACATATGAAATTGGCGTTTTATACGGGAGGAATATAAAGTCAGTTTTTTTTGTAAAATATATTTAATTAACTGAAGTATGCACCGTTGGTATCTATGCACTTTTGCCATCTCATATGTAGTTTATTGATCCCTTTACTAAAAGAACCATGGGGGAGAGAATCAATAAACTCTTTGAAGGCGGTTTGTACTGCCGAATCGGAGTTGAATGTTTTTCCTTGTAAGAAGTTGTCCAAATTCCGGAAAAAATGCTAATCTGTTGGAGCAAGGTCCGGGGAATATGGTCGCAGATCGAATTCTTACCAAAATGTGACTTTAGAGGGATATTATCTTTTGCTACATATAAATGAAACCTAATTAAGATTCACATAATTGTGGAAGTTTAAATTAAGTCCACTGATGAAATAATAGTTTGTTTTAGTTGGAATCAAATGCAATGTTTGCCACAAATATGTTCTAACATGTGAATCTTTCAATTGGTGCATGTGCCAGCTATTTCACCCATTGCTTGCATCTGAAGAAATAATATAAATAAAATCACATTTTTATTGTACAAATATAATGTTAGCAGTCTCAATTGACAATGTAGTTTCTAAGTATAGTTCATCTCGGATTGCCATCCCATCGAACATCGAATTAGATTAAACAAATAGTGTGTCTGTATTTGTGTACACAATCGTATACTATAAAAACCTATCCTACGTAGATGGCTAGTCCAAAAATGTACTCGCGATAAATATCATATTACAATTAAAGTTGAATACACCAAATAACTTTCATCATCTAAGGGAAATTGCTAAGAATAGCCTTTTCTTGTTATAATTTTTCCGCTTCTTGCATTATTTAATTTGAAAGTTTTATAATGCATATTTAATTTTTTAACAGTTCTGTAAATAAACAACGGCGCCTTTAGCAAAATTAAAAGCAATCTTAATAAATAAAATATATACAAATGAAAGGGGTCAAACCAATTAAATTTTCTTTTTTTTTGTGTTATTACTTATTAGGTATTAGAAAGGAGAATGCCAGTTCGTGCCCCACCTTGTACAAAAAAGGTAAAAATATGAAAAATAATCTTATGAATTTTAAAGTTTTTTTGTGAAATATCGTTATTTTGTACAACTGGCGGTAAAATATTATTAAAAAAAAGGAATTCAACGATTAATATTTACATTTCCAGTCTTTTCTAATAAAATATGCGTTTCTTTGCAAGAATAAGTATATACGTACGCATAAAGTATCAAACAATACATATTTCTATTAAAATATATATAATTATTTTCAATTATTATTATAAGTCGATAATAATCATGAATTGCATTAGATAATTATTGAATAACAATTATTGATTTTCGTACATTTTGTAGCATGATTCACACACGTCATTGTGTCAATATCATAAGTACGTATGTCAAATTAATGTCGAATATTTTCACACATTGACTAATTTTTACTTATGAAATATATTGATTATGATTATATCACATTTTGTGCTTGTGCTTATTCCCGCTTTCTTTACAATTGCACGTTTTCCTGATTTTGCTGACGACTTATGTTTTTATTAATATACTTATTGGCTTTCTGCTAATTACTACTGACATTCTAATAATTGCATCTACGATGTTGAGTGCAGTAATTGTCACCTTTGCGTCGATAGGATGCAGGGGCATTTTGTGTCTTCATTTCGATTTACAATCTTAACTCTTCTTTCAACATTATATGGCTGATAATTTATAGTCCTGCCGTTGTCGTAAAATTAGTTACTAATCTCTTAATATTTACACCTTTTTCAGACACATGTCATTATAATATGTATCTTAAAAATAATTTTGTAAATAATATGACTCGTTTACATGAAAACAGGTGGTGCTAGTCTTATATTTTGTACGGAACTCTTAGATCCTATACAAGACAACCCTTTTTCCAATGTTACTGATCATTATATTATTCATCATCATCATCATTACAGCCCTTCACAAGTCCACCGCTGAACATAGGCCTCCCCCACAAAGCACGGTCAGGACCGTGCTTTGTGGCATTATATTTTTATGCTCCTTAAATTCTTAAATTCTTATTTATATATATATATATATCATTAGCGCCTGAAATTACAATGAACTGCAACGAAGGCTGTTCTAAATGATAAGGTAAATGTAATTATTAAAGTCCAGTTTAAAAAAATCGCAAGTTCTAGATACTTCAAATTATATAATTTGGATTAAGTAATAAAGTAGAAAAAAATGGTGCTTACGGCATTTTTTTTATAGGAGAGGGGGCAAACGAGCATGCGGCTCACCTGATGGAAAGTGACCGCCGCCCATGAACAACCGCAACACCAGGGGAATTGCAGATTAGGAATTACAGGCATTCGTGTACACCACAGTGGTAGAGCCTCGCGGCAGCTTTTGCTGTCGCACGGATGAGTCGGCTCGACCCGGGGTGGTACCACGACCTCACAGAATACCAGCGTGAAGTAGAGGTTTACCTCTGCGTTTCGCTTGGTGAGTGCAGGTGGCCGGAGGTCCTTTTTACTGGAAATGAGGCATTCCATCTTAGTCCTCACGGGTGACAACGCATCTGCATTTTGATTTGTAATAGAGGATAGATGTAGATGTCTATGGGCCGCAGCAACCACTTACCATCAGGTGGACTATGTGCTCGTTTGTCACCCTTATCCTATAAAAAACCACACTTTTGGACAGGGAAAAGGTCGATAGAGAATCTGGTATTCTCCTTTGTGTAAAGGAATCAGTGACAGATTATTTACTAGGGATATTGGATACAAATGTAAATAGCTATGGGAAAAAGTACATTAATCCTCTATCAGAAACAGTCTGTACGCCCAATACAATACAATTAAAATGTAATGGATGCAAAGGAAGTTACCATTATTGATGCTTGAATATTACATCAGCCTCATTAAGGGAAAATAGTATGGAAATGAGGCGTGCGTTCAAATTTGAATCTTGTTAAAATGTTACTTGGCGCATTTGAATAACGGATGATACTCGGATTCCTCATACAGCTACTGCAAGGGATAACGTTGCACCGAATGAGGATATCAACCAGTCGTTTGAAGGAATTCAATTAGAAATAATAGTATGACGCCTAAATTAGAGCGAATTACTGATACCTCTTTATTTACTAATATAGTAAATAATATCATGACTACGAAGATGAAAATATTAGAATCCCAGTTAGTCAAAGAAATTAAAGCGGCGGTTTTGAGTACATCAGAACAAGAGATCACCCGATTAAAGACTGACTTAAAAGAAGCTAATGAAAAATGTAATCGTTTTCATGCTGAAATTAAGGTTGTAAAAAGTTAATTAGAATATCATGCAGCGCACGATAAAAACCAGAAACAAACTTCACAAAGCAAGCAGCCACAGTCAGCTGGTAATTTCAATTTTGAAGAAAAGATGGGGAGCCTGAAAAAGCTTGTATCGAACCATCCGTTATCGGAACAGAAATTATGACAAGTTATGCGTCGGTGGCCAGGAGTACGGTGGGCATCTCAGATGAAAAGGATCCACAAATAAAGCAAAAGAAGAAAACGACCTGTAATACTGATAATTGGATTGAAGTGAAACCTAAAAGGATGCATCAGATTAAAAAAGGGGGTAACTCAGCTATTCTAAAAATAAAAGCAGTAGAAATACTTGCATTTATGGAGACTACTCACAGTAACGACAGAGGATAATTTTATTAGAATATATACGTGAAGTACTAGGAGAAGAAAGCTACATATAGGTGAATAAGTTAAACAACAAAACCGAGAGGGGATGCTCATCATTTCGAGTCTGTGTATCTGAAGGTAATTATGAAAATTATGTAAGCCTGACATTTGGCCACTAGATGCTGAATACAGCGAATGGATTTGGTTTCGTAGATCAAGCAACAACCAACACCTCACAGGGCAACAATCTACGAATTAAGAGCAAAAGTATTTTATATCGAAATCTCTAAAAAGGTCTAAGAACAAAGACTTAAAAATTTTTATCTAGGCTCGAATCCTCTGGTTCGAGTATATTTACCATCACAGAGACTGGGTGCAATGAATCGATTCATAACGCGGAGATTATACCAACCGGCAATTACATATTGGGATGTGATTGTGCCGATGGACGTAATCAAGGAGGAGTGCTTTTAATTGCTGCACCGCAGTTTGAGATAAGAGAAGTACCGATGTCCTACGATATGAATATAGATATTTGTAAATTCGAATTAATTTGTGCTACTATTCACATTCGGAACCGTTTTTTATTCATCATCATCATTCGTCATGAAGTGGAGCCGGTACAATAAACTTTATTTAAACTTGGGAAAATGCTCTACGTTGTCATTTAAACGAGACCGTGTTCCGCGCCATCACCCATACCACATGGAGGGAGAGCAGCTGCAGCGCGTCATGAAAGTGAAAGATCTGGGTGTTTATTTCACAAGTGATTTAAAGTTTCGAGAACACATTACTGAAGTCTGCAAGAGAGCATACCGCAATCTCGGTTTTGTCGTGAGACAAGCAAACGAGTTCACTAACATCAACGCAATAAGGGCCTTGTATGAAGCGACGGTAAAAAGTCATTTGGAGTGTAACTCTGTGATTTGGGTTCCAAATGAAGACAAGTATAAGTCAATCTTGGAAGGTGTTCAAAACAATTAGTTTGTTAGATTTTTATATCTAAAATTATGTGGAGTGTATCCGGGTTGTTCGTTACTGTATCCTACTCTGTTTATTCTCTGTATGGTAGGATACAGTAAACTGGAAGTAAGAAGGGAAGTATCGCTGGCCACATACTTGTTTAAGGTGTTACGGGGTGTAGTTAACAACCCAACTGTCCTGCAGGAGACGAAGTTGTGCGTGCCAGATCGAAGTGTCGAACGGCGGCGACGAGTGCGACTGCTGGATCTACCGCGTGCGAGAACCAACCTATTACGCGAGGAGCCAATCACCCGCGCGCTACGTACACTCAATGCGGTGGCTGAGCGAATTGATTTATTCGAATGTTCTCTGAACGAGTTCACAAAGGCTACCTTGTGATTTCTATGTTTTAGTTTATAAATTTATTATATCTAATATAACTAAAGTATGACATGTCTATCTTATTAGGACAATCCTGTAATGATAAGTGGATATATAATAATAAATAAATAAATAAATTGTTTGATTTGACATTTGAAGCTATTTGATTTGACAATGTCGTTAATAGACATATTACGAAACGCAGAAATAAAAGATAACCGTCATTAAAAGGGGAAACCCTACCGTTCATAGACACTTCGGCCATGGGTGCACACATACAAAAGCATATGAAAATGATAATATGCAACTAAAAGAATAAAATGGTTAAGAAGCTGGTTTAAAAAAAGTCCGGATTCTTAAGATATAAAGGTTTTTATTTTAACAAGAACAGTTTTTTAACAACAAATGACTTCGTATTTTCGTGACATTTAAACCACTATTGACACAGGGTATATGTCCTCTTGAATGAGTTACTGAGGACTGTGAAGAATTCAGGCGGGTATAAAAGCTGGGGTCAACAGTGGATATCGAGCCCAAGTTCGTATAGGAGTTAACGTAAGAAGCGGGAGCGTGATCCATGTTCAGGCCGTGGTCAATACCCTATTGACCACGGCCTGAACATGGATCATGGATGGAGAGAAGAATTATCAGAGTCCATTTAAAAATCTTATTCGTTGTTTAAATAACAAATCTGCGAGAAAACAAACAAAATAACACAAATGCAAAGAAATTCGACTTGTGACTATTTATTTTTGATAATTATGACACGGACCTAGCTGTCAGATTCGATGTTGCCACATAACAGACATAAAATCGATAAATCAATATCGATTTTTTATTCCATTTATTATTTCATGAAACAAAACAATCTTTGATTCGCTTTAAGTTCTGCATGCCTTTTAAAATATGTTTTGTTGTATATATTTAAATTCCATTTTAAATGTACTTTTAAGAACAGATAAGAATATCAGTTAAATTGTGTAGTAGAGATTTTGTTATATTCTAAAGAATTCATGGTAAATCAATTAGTAATTCACTTGTTTAATTATCATAATCTCTCTATATCTATGTAATAAAAATTGATTTGAAAAACAGAATCAATTTTTTAACGAGAGTTGTAATTGGCGACATTTTTATTTTATCCACAAACTAATGAATTGCAGATTTACCTAATTTCATTCATATCTTTTCTTTACTTTTTTTATGCAAAAATATTGCAATCTTTTTTGGATACAATACCGCGATTAATAACCATAAAAAAGATGGGGCATTTCTTTGAGGGGCATTGAGGGCATTTCCATTTGACCCCTATAGTACATATAATTTTTACTATGGAAGTTACACCAGCTTGGCAATCGGGTTTAAAAGTAATTCGAAATGAAATGCTGTTTTGAAATAGGTACTACCTTTGCATAATTTGGTTCAATACATTTAATACATCATGTCTTCAATGAGTGCGCGGCAAAATGTGAAGAACGTCCTCCCTAAGCAACGGCTCTTGCGGGGTTTTAAATCCTAATTATCTATGTATGCCAGATACCAAATGCATCCCAAAAATATCCGAAGTCATTCCAAAATCAATCATCTACTAGCATGACGGATATCTTAAATATCGTCGACGATCTTCAGAACAGGATACAGAAACTACCATCGCCCAAAATCATGATATTACATTTGTCGCTCTGAAGCAATATGGAGGATTTTGTCATTCAGTGTACATGAACGGGCTCCTACAATTACTCATCTTGCAGTTCATTTAGAAAATGGACAATGGGTTTATTTCACTGCGAACAGTATACAAGAAGTCGTTAATAATCCGTGGGATACAATATTAACAGTATTCTTCAAGTTATGTGCCGAAGATGATTTCACGAAAACACTGACCTATGACAAAGTTCCAAGTTACTATGCTTGAAACCAAACTTCCAAAACCTTTCAACGGCGAAAGCAAGGTATTGCAGTCGATAGTTTCCCTGGTGTCAAAATAACGGATGCTCTTGGCAGGGTCTATGTGATTCATCCCAACAACAGCGAATGTTTTTATTTGAGAATGTTACTGCATGTTGTAAAAGGCCCAAAATATTTTGCGCACCTGAGAAATATGCAAGGTGTTATTTACAATAGTTTTCAAGCAGCACGCAAAACAATGGGTGTCTTGGGCGACGATTCTAACTGGAAAAACATATTATCAGAAGCTGCTCTTTGTAGTTCATCTAGATCATTAAGATATTTGTTTGCCATCATTATAGCGTTTTGTCAAGTGACCAACTCTGTTAGTCTATATAATACATTTCAAGAAATATAGCCAATGACTTTCTCATTTGGCGACGGCGAGAGTTATTTTCAGATGATGTTCAATATGATCAAAACATCTTTGACGTAGCGTGAATTTGAATTGAACAAAGTAGTGCAATTAATCAACGATATTGAACTAAAGATGAGACGTATTTACGCTACCAGGTTTTAAAACCAGATATTCACTTCAAAGTACGGCGCCCTGGTACTAGCAAAAAATACTTGCAAGTATGAAAATACTTGCATAGGAAAATTATATATATTATTTTAATAGTAATAAGGAACTCAGTCGTATTTGTGAACGAATAATACTTATTGTGAACTGATTACGTAACCTACTGACCGTGACCTAATTTTTAAATAGTTATTTCGAGTGTATATTGTATTTAGAGACAGTTTTAAAACTTTTATTAATGGTAGTCCTAAGCCAAAAAGTAGGAAGGAAAGATTTCATTTCGTTAACAAAAAAATTTAAAACGTTCAGTCTAAATTTTGCCCGAATCTTATTATTCATATATATATATATATATATATATATATATATATATATATATATATATATACATATATAACTTTTATTACAATTAATTTACATAATACTTATGTTTATCTACAATACTAAAAACTATAATAATAATTAAAAAAAAAAACTAAAACTAGAAACTTAAATATCATATAGTCCTACTCCCCGCGGTATCGTGCCAAGAACGCTGGCTGCGTTTCCCCGCTGAATGGCTATACTTAGCCTTTGAGCAAGGAAAGAACCAGCCCTCTTATCACCAGCAGCAACGACCAGCCGCGGATGAAGTTCCTTTAGGAACCTCACCGCACGTGGTCCCCACGGACCGATAGTCTCTACAGCAAATGGCACAAATATGTAGTCATCTCTCAGAGACTCATATTTGCGCCACTTACTCAGTTCAGCTGCCTCTGATGCCGCCCCGGCTCTAAACGAGGTACCCCTGAGATGAGAGACCGCCAGAGTGTCTACGCAAGTAGCATCCCACACTAGGGCTTTACCTCTCTCCCAAGGGACCAATGTCATACCGTCGGGTCTCCTGCCATCGTCTCTAAATATTCCACAAGGCTCTAAAACCGAGGGAACATTTATAGAGACAAGAGCCCTTCGGATGACATCGTTCAAAGAACTGTGTCGTGAAAATCTACCAGCGCTTTTTTTACATGAAAGTCCGTGGAGCCCAAACCTGTCGACGCTGCTACCACAGGGACACTGATGGGGTTGACAAATCGCCGCTCCTAGTCGGATTCCTACGGCAATGCGTAAGCTTTCCGCATCAAGTAATGTGCCGAGATTACTTGATGGTAAAGCGTGTAACCAGTGACTAGATTCCTTAGTCGAAACAGCTAGAAGGCGTGCCTTATCTAGGTCACTCTGGAGATTATGAAACAAATCCTTCTGCACGCCCCGTACTAATGGAATATCCCACTGTTTTTGTTGGTTAACTTCCAGTGGAACATTTTCACCAGGACAGAGCGTTTGCCATGTCTGCCCCGCCTCCGTAGCAAAACATAGGTCTGCTTTATTATTTAAAATTATATTACATAAGTCACTGACACTATGTACGGAAGCAAGGAAAGCAGGCAATGCAATGCTAGAAAGATTTCTCACACCAATGCCACCAAATTTTATAGGTAAAGTAGCTTGAGTCCAGGCTGTAGTATTTAAAGTTAAATTTAGAATTTTTTCAATAGCTATTTTAAGATTATTATCAATATCTTGTAAAATATCCGAACATTTCCAGACTGGACTCGAGCGGAGTAAGTATGTAAATCTAGGTACAAGAAGACAATATTTTAAAATAGTAAGAGCTATGTGGGGGTTTAATTTATACAATTTATCAACGTGGTTTAAAAACTGATCAAATTTTGTTTTTAAAACAGGTTTAATACTATCGAAAAACAACGGGGCACCTAGCAGGTATAGTGATTCCGTACTGACAGTTTTTATTCCTGGACAAATATGATTAAAATTTTGAATTAAAGTGTCTCTATGAGAAGTAGATAAATTATTGGAAAAAAATATTTCACATTTATTGCTATTTGGTTCAAGACCAATATTTTTTAAATTTTGAAAAATATGAGTAAGATCACTGAGGACGTCATCTGCTCTACCTCCCAGTGTACCGTCGTCTAGGTACCAGACATTCAGCTTGGATTTCAAATTTGAAATAATTGGTTGAATTCCCAAACTGAAAAGTGCTGGACCCAGTGGGTCACCCTGCTGAACACCGACAGCGGAATCGATAACATGGTTTTCGTAAAACAAGTTAGTATTTTGACTATAACATTGCCAAATGTAATGATAAATTTCGGGGGTATTATTAGCCACTTCTTTCAGCAAGGTTACCCTATCGATAGAGTTAAAAGCATTCCTTAGGTCAACCTTCACAAGAACATCTGCATCAGAGTTTGTTAAAAATATACGCACTGAATGTACCACCGCCTCACAGCCACATCTAGTGCCAAAACCTAGTTGAGTAGGCTGAAATTTGGTCTCAAGGTTTGAGATTATGTGCCTGCAAGCTAATTTTGAAGTTAAACGTCGAAATGTGGAACCAACGGCAATAGGACGGATACCGTTATCCTTTTTTTGAAGGCACATAATCTTGCCCCATATAAGAATGGAATGAAATTTGGATTAACATTACCAGAAAGCATAAAGTTACATAATTTTGTAATGTCTTTAAGAAGTACTCCGCCGGCGTCACCGGCAGAAGCGCTTACAAGATCTTTAAGATGTTGAGGCGTAATTCCGTCAATGCCGCCAGCAGAGCCATTCGAAAATGACATAATTGCTTCTAAAGTGTCTTTTTCCGAAATTTGTAAAGGTTGCATAGAAGTCCTGGGAGGCAGCGGTAAACCCTGAGGATATTTGACCGAAGGATGCTTTTGACGAAGGCTTTCAAGAGTTTCGACATTACGAGGAGCCAGGATGTCGTCTGAGAATAAAATAAGGGATGCATTTTTTAAGTCGCCATCTATTACTTTCGACTCAATTACTTTTTTTAAATCAAATTTAGGACGTGGTCGAGATAAATGAGTATTAATTGGGCAATCTAAATTTTGTAAAGATGTCTCTTTTAGTTGAGACGTAATTGATTTATTTATTGTTTTATCAAAATGAAAATGGGAATACGCGAAAGTAAATAATTTTTGCCAACTATTTTCACTATTAGTGAAACAATTTTGAATAGTGCATGACAATGCTTTAGCAAGCTGCATCCTCGCACCTCTAGGAATTCTTTTAACCACTGGTTCATTACGATAATAATTGTAAATTTGCTCCGAAAAAAGGGAAAAATTTGTGTCATTAGAGGAATTGCTAATAGAGTTATGAATTTCTACGGCAGGCTGTGAAGCCAAAATACTTTTACTATGGCATCGTTTAATATGTATATTTAATCCCATTTTACCTGTAAACAGCCTACCGTCAGCACAATTTTGACACTGTAGGAAATCCGGCTGTGACTGTAGCGGAGCAGAGACATTCATTAAAAAATCTAAACAGATCTCTACAACACTCAAATGTCTTTATATTACATATTCATAGTAACTTGAAATGTGCTGTACTCCACATCTTTCCCTGAAACAATCAATTACGGCCTAAATAAAAGCACTTTACTCTATAAATGAAATATTATCACATTACTTCCCTGGATTTATTCCATATTGATAAAAATTGTATGTAGTCGTTACGCTTTGACAGTTGTCAACGGCGCAGCAGAAATATTTTCCTTTCTTAATTAGTATTATGTCTGAAATCAAAAAATTATTATTATAACAACTCTCTTATATATTTTCTGATCTTTTTGTTGAAATTTTTTAGCCAGAATAGGCCTCCAAATAACAAAATAAAATAATAAATATACGTAGTTTTGACAGTGAAAAATTTTGACATTTGACACTTACAAATACTTTCAAGTATTTTTAAAACCTGGTTTTCGACCCTGGTATTTTTCCATACTCGTTCTTAGAAGCCCTGGTATTAAATTTTGCAAGAATGTCTCATCTCTATATTGAACTGCCAATGCCAACTGTTTAGGCAAAATTTTTTAAACGTACGTTCGGTAGCACCGGTGGCAAGGTCAATCGCCCCCCCCCCCCTCCCCGGTCGCATTCCACGGGCGGCATCGGACGGACTTCTCTAGATTCACTGTAAGGTTTTCTGCGATCGAAACTGACGTTTAGTTTTAACGCCTAATTTGTTACGAACATATAAAAACCCGCGAAAATCGTTGCGTCCGCGAGAGCCCGTGTTGTTCTTCAAAGACTTATTAACTTCGGTTAAATTAATTGTGCAACTCTGATAGTGATTTTCCTTTGAAGTTCTTCTTTTGGCTGTCCCATTACGTGACTAGACTGAAAGGGTGCCTCAAGAAGGGAATCGTTCTGGAGCTACCAGAGGATACCTACTCCAGGACAGCATTGTGTCATCTAGCCCAGGCCACTTACACACAGCTTCATACAATTAACACATACATTCACTACACTTTCATCAGCCGGGCAGATCCTGGTGAACCGTCTCCGCTCCAGAAGCAGGTAAGTGCCTTCCCGTTAACTGGCTTTCCCCCTTATAGTTCATTGCAATTAAGGACTTTCCACTTGGCTTTATGAGGCCCGCCCTGCATCTGCTTGTAGGTTCTTCCTTCAGGGCCCGGGAGGACCCTACTCTTGTATAGGCAGTTGCACGCCATAACAATTGGTAGCAGTAACGTGGCTGATTGACTTTCAATCACGCCACGGCCGTAACGTTAATAATACGTAAAAATATTTCTTTATTTTTTTATACGTAATAATAAAATTATTTTCCTCGCTGCTTTTGTTTATTAGCGGGTAGATTGGGAACGCCACGCCCGTAGGTTAACAAGCGGGAATTTTGTTAAGGCTAATTACTTACCGTAGTTCTTAAGGCGAAGTACCTTGACTAGGTAGATAAGTTTGTCACGTAATAGGATAATTTGTTGATCGTACTAGGGTTGTCACTTGCTAATTTAATTTGTGTTTTTTCGTGTTAACTTGTATTTCATTTAATAATTGTGTAATTTCTATTTAACTTGATTGATAGGAACTGTATTTGTTATTTGCTAATTGATTTATATTTGAGCCGCGTAGTAATTGTATTTAGGTGGGGTGCCGTCACACAAGCTACTAATTCGTTGCTCGCGGACTGAGCTGCGCTGGGCTACTAGCGCACACGCTTTGATAGGTCGACCGGATAGGGTTTATAACATGAGGAAGAGGCTCGAGCAGGTCGATGCTCGAAGGGCTGCCGTGGAGGAGGCTTACGCTGAGCTCGAGGACTCGGAGGTGGAAAAGGGAGTCCTGGACTCCTGCCGCGCGGACTACGAGCAGTTCCTCGCGCTCACGGACGACTTGATCGAGGCGGGGGCCAAGAACGCGGAGAAGGAGCGCGAAGCTCGGCTGAGTGGCCTGTACGAGTCCCCTCGGAAGCCGCCCACTCAGCCGGAGCTGTTAGGACGACTCCCCACGCTGGACCTGCCAAGGTTCTCCGGGGTCCTATCGGAATGGCTGTCCTTCGTCGGTATGTTTGACAGCCTGGTGGACGCCCGGAGGGACTTGACCCCCTGCCAAAAAATGGGGTACCTCCTGGCATCACTGGAGGGGGAGGCCCTGGGCGTCGTCGGCCACCTTAAGTTGTCGGACGACGCCTACCAAAACGGTAGGGACCTCCTCGCTGGAATGTACGCTAACGTCCGGCGGATTGCTGATGAGCATGTTCGGAGGCTGCTGAACCTCCCGCTGCTGAGGGACCGGACCAGCCTACGTGAGGAAATTGTGAATCCAATCGTCGTAGCGTGCAACTCGTTGAGGCGGCTGGATTAACCGGTGGACGAGTGGTCTTTTTTGTTACTCCATATCGTGCTGTCCCGCCTGCCCCTCGACTTTCGGCTCCATTTTGAGGAGAGGTACGGAGAGGACGGCGCCTCGTACATTCTCCCCTTTAGGAACCTGCTGCGGTTCCTGGAGGAGCAGTTTAGGCAGTTAGAGAACGCAGCAGGCGCCGTCGAGGGCCCCCCGGCTGCCGCCTGCCGGAATCGGACGGCCAAGGCGTCGCCCACCCCTGAGGCCGAGCGGAGCCCCCGCGGGAGGGCGCCCCCCCTACCCTCCTATAGTGGCCTAGCGGCCCGGGAGGCACCTCCCTGCTCCTATTGTCGAGCATCCGACCACCGGGCGACGTCGTGCCCTAAGTTGTTGCGCAAGCCGGCTCCAGAGAGGCGAACCATCGCCAGGGATCGCTGCCGGTGCTACTCGTGCCTGGAGAGGCACTTACAACGAGACTGCCCGCACCAGCGGCCCTGCACGCACTGCCAGGGCAACCACCACATCATGTTGTGCCTGGGTGCGCGCGGCGCGTCCTCTCCAGGCCCTGCCAGCCCCCCGATCACGGGCGGGGGCGCTCCGCCACGCCCCCTGTCGGGCGACGCTCGACGCTCGCCGGTTGACCACAGCGCCCCTCGTTCTGAGGGGAGTCCCTCCCCCAACCGGTCGGGGAGTCGTTCCCCCAGGGGCGGGGGCGTCGTCACCCCCCCTCAGCGGGTTGAGAGTGGCTTCGCAGCCACTCAGCGGTCGGCTACACCGTTCTCACCCCCGTTAGCTGAGTGGCCGCGACTGGAACGCCGCCCGCCCCCCTTTGGTCGGTGCCGGTATTACCGGGTTCCGGAGACCGCGTATCGGCCCGGGCCTCGGAGCCGAGGATCCCCGAATTTCCCCAGGTCGGCCCGTTCGGGGAATTCTAGTCGAGGGTCATCGGGATGCCGTCGGAGTGCCGCTCTCGGGGCCCCCGGTTCGGGTGCCGGTCCGACCGAGGCAGCTCCAGATAGGAGGCTGCCGCCCTAGCTCCCGCCATGGCCGCCTCCACTGAGCTTTTGAGCCGTCAGCAGTCCACCTGTCAAACTGTTCTATTGCCGACGGCCTCAGTGAAGGTGTACAACCCGAGCGGCGACCGCTTAACGGTTCGAGCTCTATTGGATTCGGGTTCCCAACGTAGTGTGGCCTCCACTTGGTTGGTGGAAAGACTGGGACTCCCCTGGAGCTCTGAATCACGTCCGATGGTAGGAATCGGAGGTGCCGAGCCTCCTGCTCCTAGGGGACAAGCGGAGTTGGTGTTCAGCCCTGCCAGCGAACACCTTCGCATTTTAGTCAAGGTAATGCAATGTCCTCGATGACATTGTAGGGTTTCTCCCTAACGTTCGTAAAAATGACAGCGCGGTTTGCTGTACGTCGGGTTTGAGACCGGCAGACCCTCGGTGGGTCCAACCTAGATTTGTTACAGGGGGCCGACATGCAGGGGTTCATCTTGTTAGGTGAGATACGAGCTCTACAGCCTGTCAGCCATGTCCACGATATTTGGGCACAGCTTCTTTGGACCGCTTATGTGGTCTCCTCCCCCTCCAACGGCCGACCCGCTCTCCGTTGTGGGCGTGTCCCTTTCGGACGCCGTCCAGCTGTTCTGGGAAATTGAGGAACCACCACATGCGGCTCGAATCAATTCTCTGGACCGTGAGTGCGAGTTGTTCTTTCAGAACAATACCGGCGGTCTTACCCTTTCTGGCCTCACGTCCTTCTTTGGGCCAATCTCGTGCACTAGCCGAGAAGAGGTTGCTTTTCATGGAGCGCTGCATGCGGCGCGACCCAGCCTTTTGCGACAAATATGTCGAGTTTATGCGCGAGTATCAAGAGCTGGGTCACATGTCACCATCCAACTTCGAATGGCGTTCACAGGAGCACTACTTCCTCCCTCACCATGCGGTCTTGAGGACCCCTGAGAGTAAGATTCGGGTGGTTTTTGGCGATTCCGCCCCCACATCAAATGTTGTGTCCCTGAACCAGTGTCTTCCCTCTGGTCCTAAACTGATCAAGGACATATCCGACATCTTGACTCAATTCCGTCGACACCAAGTGGTTTTTGTAGCGGACATTCGGATGATGTTTCGACAATCAGTGGTCCATCGTGATGAACGTCGATATCAGCTGATATTGTGGCGCGAGAAGCCCAGCGAACCTATACAGTTGTTTGAGTTGAACACCACCACATATGGACTCAGGTCCAGCCCGTATATCGCCATGCGAAACCGCTCTCTCAGCGAGTTCAAGGAGCGCCTGAAATACGCTCGGGGAGCTTCTATTTTGGAGACTTCGGTCTACATGGACGACATTTGTACGGGCGCTTCCACCGTCGAGGAGACCCTTGTCTTGCGAGACGAATTAATTGCCATCCTGAAGTCCAGAGGCTATGAGTTGCGCAAGTGGTTATCGAACTCCCCTCATATTTTGAAAAACCTCCCAGGAGAGGATCAACAAGACCCTCATCTGTTCGAGCACCCTGAGAATCCTAATTTGTTGACTGTGCTGGGCATTCAATATCAGCCTGTTCAGGACACCTTCACGTATAGAGTAAAACTTGACCCACCTCCCAAAGCATGGACCAAGCGCTCCGTGCTGTCTACCGTAGCCCGCACCTACGACCCTAATGGATGGATCACCCCGGTCATCTTTTTGGCTAAGTGCTTTCTTCAAAAGCTCTGGATGTCCGGGTTGGGTTGGGACGAGCCTATTAGCGGAGTCCTCTTGCGAGAGTGGCTCTCCATGCTCTCCTCCCTTTCGGACATCAACCGGGTTTCCATGCCAGGGTGCTTCCTCCCTCCAGGGAAATGCAGGGCTACCCTACATGGGTTTTGCGATGCCTCTGAGAAGGGCTATGCTGCTGTCGTATATTTGCGGACTGTGAGTTCCTCTGATCATACTGCAGTCCATCTCGTATTCGCTAAAAGCAAGGTTGTTCCCATAAGGTCCCGCTTAACTATCCCTAAATTGGAACTGTACGGTGCCGCTCTTCTCACGCGGCTCCTTAACCACGTTCACTCGTCCTTGAAGCCTGTAATCGACATTACGGACGTCTACGCATGGTCGGACAGTGAGATAGTACTTTGTTGGCTCCGAGCTGCTCCTCACAATCTTGAGGTCTTTGTGGCGAACCGCGTGTCTCAAATCCAGAGTTTTGAGACTTCTTTCAACTGGAGACATGTCCTAGGGGAGTTGAATCCTGCAGACTGCGATTCTCGCGGCTGTGAGGCCCCCTCACTGGTTGACCACCCACTGTGGTTGGGTCCCGGTTGATTATCTGAATCTCAGTCATTCTGGCCCCAGGGTAATTACTCCGAACCGATTGAATTGCCTGGCCTAAGAGCCCGAGTAGGAGTGGGCAAGGATAAGCCCACTCGGGATTTCTCTCTTCTGAAACGGTACAGCTCTCTCGATAAGCTCTTAGGAGTGACTGCTTGGTTGCGCCGCTTTGTCCGCAATTCGAGAGATCCGTCCAAACGACTCTCTGATGGCGTTTTGTCCCCTAGCGAGCGTCATGAAGCTTTGATGCATTGGACCCGTATGGTCCAAATGGAGCATTTTGAGCCCGTTATTGAAAACTTGAAGCGTGGCTCCGTTATCAAGGGCGCTCCGGCCCGCCTGAAACTCTTTCTGGACGACCCTGGGATGCTGCGCGTTGGCGGACGTTTGAAAAAATCTTAACTACCGTGCGGGGCTCGACACCCGTTGCTGCTCCCTAAGGACGGCGCCCTTGTCCGGTTGCTGGTAACCCACCACCATGTTAAGAATATAGCCCACACTGGGTGTAACGCTCTTTCGGCTATTTTGCAGCGGGAGTTTTGGATTTTGGCTGGCCTTTAAGTGCATATCCTGTTATAAACTGAAGGCCCCCATATCGCAGCCTCTGATGGGTGACTTGCCACCCGACCGCGTCAGGGCCATCCGACCATTCGCTGGAGTCGGAACAGACTTTGCTGGCCCCTTCCTCGTCAAGTCCTCTAACCTTCGTAACGCGCGTTTGCATAAGGCCGTTCGTTATAATCTTTGCGTCTTCGTGTGCCTCTCCACTAAGGCCGTTCACTTGGAACTTGTAAGCGCCCTCAACACGGAAGCCTTCTTGGCCACGCTTGGCCGTTTCGTATCGCGGCGCGGTTTGCCGGACTTGATCCGTTCGGATTGCGGAATGAATTATAAGGGCACGGATAGGTATCTAAAAGAGGTCGTCGAATTTCTGTCCAGCCACCGGACTTATTTAGGCAATGCTATGTCAAAAAGGGGCATCCAGTAAAAATTCGACCCTCCGGCGTGTCCCCACTGGGGCGGTATTTTCGAGGCGGTGGTTAAAGTTGCAGAAACGCATCTCCGTCGCGTTATTGGTGAAACTATTTTGACATTTGAGGAGCTCGCCACTGTATTCTGTAAAATTGAGGCGGTACTCAACTCTCGGCCCCTCTGTTCCCTCTCATCCGACCCGAATAATTTGGAGGTTCTAACCCCGGGACACTTCCTGATTGACCAGCCGCTTAACGCCCTGTCCGAGTACCCCTTCAGGGAAACGAACTCTTCGCGGTTGAACAGATTTGACCTGCTGCAACAGATGACTCAGAGTTTTTGGCACCGATGGTCACTGGAGTACCTACATCTTTTGCAGCAGCGCATTAAGTGGGCTGACAAGACGGATCCTCCTCGGATTGGAGACCTCGTGTTGGTTAAAGAACCCAACACTTTACCTTTGTATTGGCGCCGTGGGCGTATTGTTAAGTTGTCGAATGCATCGGATGGGGTGCCTAGGGTGGCCGAGGTTTTGGTCGGAGATTTGGTCTTGCAACGTGCCGTCGCGACCTTGTCCCGTTTGCCAATCTACTCGCGGATATAATTCCTTTTGTCCGGGGCAGGGGTTTGTTTAGGCAAAAATATTAAATATTTGAAACGTGAATTTTTTAAATGTATGTTCGGAGCAAAGCACCGTTGGCAAGGTCACCCCCCTCCCCCCCGGTCGCATTCCACGGGCGGCATCGGACGGACTTCTCTAGATTCACTGTAAGGTTTTCTGCGATCGAAACTGACGTTTAGTTTTAGCGCCTAATTTGTTACGAACGTATTAAAACCCGCGAAAATCGTTGCGTCCGCGAGAACCCGTGTTGTTCTTCAAAGACTTATTAACTTCGGTTAAATTAATTGTGCAACTCTGATAGTGATTTTCCTTTGAAGTTCTTCTTTTGGCTGTCCCATTACGTGAATAGACTGAAAGGGTGCCTCAAGAAGGGAATAGTTCCGGAGCTATCAGAGGATACCTTCTCCAGGACAGTATTGTGTCATCTAGCCCAGGCCACTTACACACAGCTTTATACAATTAACACATACATTCACTATACTTTCATCAGCTGGGCAGATCCAAGTGAACCGTCTCCGCTCCAGAAGCAGGTAAGTGCCTTCCCGTTAACTGGCTTTCCCCCTTATAGTTTATTGCAATTAAAGACTTTCCACTTGGCTTTATGAGGCCCGCCCTGCATCTGCTTGTAGGTTCTTCCTTCAGGGCCCGGGAGGACCCTACTCTTGTATAGGCAATTGCACGCCGTAACACCAACCAATATAACGAACTCAGATTTAAGCAGTGCCGAATACACAAGCAAAACATCATACGACCAATCAAGACTGTAACAAGTTGTAGCCCAAGATGAACCTCGCTTGAACATCGATCAAAAAAAGTATTTAATGTGTATAATCGCGTACTATATTAGTAGGTTACCTCGGTTGGTAGTAAAGGTATTGAACGAACAAACACATGTACTCAAGTATAACTCCATATATTTCAGAAATGGTCGGAGACATCTATCCAGTTACAAACAATATGATATCGCGTTCCAAAATATAGATATCGCCATCTAGTTACTTTTATATACATTATAAATTTGATATAAACGTAAACATAAATGCCCCATCAAGAACGACAGTCCTTAACAATATCATGTTTCAATTATAAGGAAAACCTCTTACTAAACATTATATTATCAATGGTATTGCTACGTTTTGATTTACGTGAAGAGTAATATTAAATCCTATTTATTTATTTAATATTGTATAAAAAAACAAAGAACTTTATAAATCTAATACATTACATTTTAAAATTAAACTTCTGTTTCTCAACAAAAATAATTTAATTTTATGCCGATTTCATACATATTTTGGGTAGTATTTGTATTTATATATACAGGAAAGAAAACAAAAATTATTACAAACAAGACTAGCACTCTATAATAGGTAAAATACAATTTTTAGATTTTTATTGTAACAGGTTGCTTTATAATCAAATTTTTAAATTTTAAAGTAACAACCCACGTAACTTTGTCCACGTTAAGATGTTTTTTCCACGATTTTTCCCATAAGTCACCTAGCGAGTGATAACCCATCTTCCTTCACCAAAGCTAGATGTCATAATTTCGGTTCAAAAATTATATGTGCCCAATTGTACCCATGCATCATGTGCATTAGACACTTTTGTGATCATCGTTTCCAGAAATATTGAAGCATGCATTGACATAGTTGCCATCTCCTTAATGTACTGATCGTCGATTGGTCATATTTAAGATCGGGAGGCAAGATAAGAGGCTCATTTACCGAGAATTGCCCTGGTGTTAAGGACATCGCCTACCTTTCATCTTGGACATACGATATTCGTCTCAAATTTAGGCATACATTGAATTCGGAAGGAATCAAGATTAGATGTTTTTCATTTTCATTACTTAAGCATTACAAATCCATCCAAGATTCACTCGGGAGTATTCCGAGTGAATCTTGAATGGAGTAAATACAGTTAGTCTTGTTTTTTTATATATCTCTTTCCCCTTATATATGTCCGTTATTTCATTAAAATACGTTTCTTGTGTTATTTTATGACATTAGCTAATGCTTCGTTTATTTATTTTTTCAGGAGATAATTATGTTCTGATTTTTCTTTATAATTACCGTTCAGGAATTGTCTGCAGTAAGCTACAACACGAAATAATCTTATTAACGTTGAAAACCTTGTTAAAATATTTCCACGGCTGCTACATGCACCAAAGTTGATCTTTCTTCGAGGTCAGTTTTAGTATTCTTTGGATAGGCATACATAATTACTGAGTTTTTTAACATATTTGATGGATTTACACCTCGTGATGCACAGTCAGCCGGGTTATGATTAGATTTCACATATCACTAGTGACTACGGTCAAGCCAGGCTATAATTTCTGCAACTCTGTTACCAATAAAAGACTTCTTGGTTAGTTAAAGTATTATTTGTACTATATTGCTTCTCAAGCAGCTTTTTCACTTCTGAGTTCTCTTCCATTTCTTTATCCTTCATAATGTTTGCTATAGCTTCATTATTGCTATTCCGTTTTTGTAAAACTGAACCACGCTCTGTATGAAGTCTTTCATCTGCCTGTTAATCTCAATTGCTTGATTTTGAATCTGGCATCCTGATATCAGGTCATTCATATAAAAGTCCCTTTTGACCTTCTCAGCAACAAGTGGATATTTTTCCCTTCATCTGTTGCTAGGTGGAACAAGGTTTTTAGAGCCAGATGTGGTGCTGCAGGGATACCAAAAATTACTTGGAGCAATTTATATTCATGGATATCATCTATATTGCTTTCACACCATAAAATGCCTTGGTAATCCGCATTCACACGTATCTGCTGCTACATTTAAACTATATCGGCAGTGAAACAGAATGCATGAATTCGCCAACGCATTATGATGTGACGAAGTTCTGCTTGTAGGGTCGGTACGACCATTAAATCATCATTCAGACACACTCCATTTGACCCTTTACAGGACGCGTCTAAAACGACACGAACACAACTACACGTGAGTGTAGAGAACCGGAAACCCTTATTACTGGAAAAGAGGCATTACATCTTAGCCCTCACGGCTGACGCATCTGCATTTTAATTCGCAAACGAAGATAGATGTAGATGTTTATAGCAACCACTTACCATCAGGTGGACTATTTGCTCGTAAGTTATCCTTATTCTGTAAAAAAACCTTCTCTACGGACTTGATAGAGTACTTTGATGACTGTTACTGGAGCTCCTCGAAGAGGAGAACTAGATGTGCCGAGTTTGGCTTTGTTTTGTTAGTTATGATGAGACCTTACCTCCGGACTTAATAGAGTGACTTGAAAGTGTACTTTGAAGACTGCTACTGGAACTCCTCGACGAGTAGAACTAGATGTGCTGAGTTTGGCTTCGTTTTGTTAGTTATGATGAAACCTTACCTCTGGGCTTGATAGAGTGACTAGAAAACGTACTTTGATGACTGCTACTGGAACACCTTGACAGGGACAACCAAACGTGCCGAGTTTGGGCTCGTTTTGTTAGTTATGAATAGACCTTACCTCTGGACTTGACGTAGTTACTTGAAAGTGTACTTTGATGACTGCTACTGAAACTTCTCGACGAGGAAAAATAGATGTGCCGAGTTTAGACTCGTTTTGTTAGTTATAGAATATAATAGATATATAGAATAGACCTCACTTCCGGACTTGATGGACTGAATTCAAGGTGTATTTCGTTACTGGTACTGGAACTCTTGACGAATAGAACTACAATTTACAACATTTTTTTAAATTTTTTCACTATCATTGGGCATTGTGAGTCGTACACTTTTGGATTTTCCAAACTTCTTTTAATTGAAGATTGACATAAATATATCAGAAAATTTGAAGCTTAGTCATAAGGTTATTAGTTTTGTCATGTAGAAAGAATGAACGAGGAAAGAGTGACAAAGCAAATTTATGTTGCAGAAGTGAACGGCAGGGTCGGGAAGGGGCGCCCTAGACGAAGTTTTATCGACCAAATCGGCGATACATTAAAAATGGGCCAGATTAGGAGTACCTTTAACGGACGAGCGTGTATGCGTAGATATATGGATGTGTGTCTCTGCCTACCCCTCTGGGTGACAGGCATGAGTGTTTATGTTTGTTTTATGTTTATGTTATTAGTGAAAAATTGTGTGTATTTAAACTACTTAAAATAATTAAGTATAATCATGTTATACGTACTTTTTTAATGCGCTTAAGGTATGCACAATTGGATTTACCAATAGTATTTTCTTGTATTCTGATTTCAAGTTTGAATCTCGTTCTGGTTTTCTTTCGAGAGACATAAACCTATTTAATGCTATTTGCCGTGATTGGCACCATTCTTACAGGCTGGTGATTTATCTGTAAAAGCCAACTTGATCTTCGTGTTTTGTGGTTGACGCAAATATTTCCTTACATCTTTGCTGATCCTTAGACATAATCCTTTTTGCAGATTTAGGCTCATCCTCTATCTCCCAGAACGACTTGAGAAAATCATCTGCGAGTACGAGCATAGATATCATATGCCATCATATAGATTTGGACTGTACACGGCCGGTTAGCATCCATCAAAAACTGTATCCCGAGACATCAATGATCCTTAACCCTTCCTTCAATATATAGCCGTAAACATCTGATCCTAGTAAAATAATTTTAGTAAGAGCACTAAATCCGGGATCGGTGAGTTTAATGTCATCCAATACTGGCACTTGGTACTTCTCTTGGTGGCAATAATCCCGTCAATTTTTCCAAAATGTAGGCGTCTACCTTGATCGCAAAATTAGAATTATGAGATGAATATAATGTAATTTCAGCCTTTTGATTTTGGTACTAAGCATGGTTTGCCTCCTAATCCAGACAGATTCTTCAAAACTGCTCTCTTTTTTAACTTTAGTAACTGAACAGTAGATTCGGTTACAAAGGAAAGATGAGATACTGGATCAAGAAGAGCACGCAACTGATGGATTGACCCAATTTCCTTTTGAAACAAAACTACTCTTTGCTGGTGACTGATCCTTTGCTATTTCATATGAGACCTGTGATACATGTGCAGCCGCAGTATTCGCGGTTGGTGGCTTATCGACTGCTACCTTGTTAACACTTGACTGAGGAACACTACTTGTATGTAATAATGAATGATGTCGTCTTTTGCAAATATGGCAAGAAGCTTTAGTACGACATTGTCTGGCTAAATGGTTATTTGCGAGGCAGTTAAAACATAACCTGTTCTGTTGGACAAAATTGCTTTCGGTAGTATTATCTAATTTTATAAAATCATTACAACTACTAATTCGATGATCACCTTTACAAAAGGAACATACTATTTGTGATACATGTAAAGACCGAACAACATTGACGGATTTTATATTATTGTTATTAGTATAACTGTTAAATTTAACCTTAGTTGCTGAACACTTTGGATCTTAAAACTCCAAAGAGTGAAAACATTGCTCTAGAAACTCTATGAATTGACTGAAATTAGGTATGATACTTGAATAGATATTTGAATGGCTATTCAACTCACTAACCGATGCTTCCCATTGTTTCCTCGAATTCTTATCCAATTCCATGATTAGTATATAAATTACAATGATATCCTATGACTTAGTATCAACACATGAGTAAAGAAACCGTACCTTACAGAGGCAAAGCTTCATACAACCGCGCTATGATAACAACACTACTACAAGCTTGAGGCGCGTGTGTGCGTAAGCACAGGCGGCTGATCACGTACAGAGAGAAACTGCTTTAAACCGGCTCGGCCTGTGCGTAAAATTTTATTTTTTAAATAACTGTTCGTGTTTAATGAAATATAAAATAGTGTTAATTTGGTTTAATATACTTGTTTGTATGAACAATAATAGAATAAATATAATTATATAATCTTTTAATTATCCTTAAGGCTCCACTAGGTAAGTATATATAGTATATATACTTGAATATAATTTATTATCTTTAATGTGGTAGATAGATACCTCACACATATAGTTATATTATATATAAGATATCTATTAACATTGAAAAAAAAACATACGTAGTACTTAATAGTTATTTTTATAATGTTTATAATTGAATAATTACGTTTATAAGTTTAATACATAGGTTCAAGTTTTTTTTTTCATTATTTTAGACGACAAAAGTGGGTAAGAGCTGTCAGACAAAAAGATATCCTTTCAAAAAATCCTGTATCAAATTTTAAAAAAAGGACCGTAAAATATTTATTTGGAAATGCTTTTCCAACGCTCAGCTTGTCAACAATGTAAGAATGTAACTGAAATAAATGTATGAATTGCTTGAGCCAAAGTTTCGCGAATATTTTTATCTCGAAAGAAATATTGTAAAAATTTGTAATGAAATATTAAAACGTATGCTAGATTGTTTATTTGTTATGTCATGTAAGTTTGTGCATTCCAATAAATTATTAAAAAAGGACGACATTAGATTTAGAATTTACCATTTAATTAAAAGGCGCACCAAATATTTGAATAACAAAAAATATAAAGATAAAATATTTAGAATAAAAACAGTTTGTAAAAATATATGATACATTAAGTGTTATAATAAAAGCTGATAAACGTTTTGTTTCTTAATTTTGTCCTCCTGTGCCAACCCTACAAAAATATTTTAAAATGGTCAATTCTGGCCACGAAACACCCAACAGCTGCATTTGTTAAAAAACATATCTTTTTTTATGGCAATTAATCGACGTATTTATGTATCAAAAAAAGAATGCAATATTTTTGCACAAAAAATGTACTGAAAAGATAAAAATGAAATTTGGTAAATCCGCAATTCATTAGTATGTGGATAAAATATAAAGTGTTGCCAGTTACAAATCTCGTGTAAAAGTCGATTCCGTTTTTTCAATCGGTTTTTATATGGTATCATTATAATAATGATTATTTCATTTTTCGATAATTAAACAAGCGAATTGCTAATGATTTCTTATATTTACGCGAACACTACACATTTAAATAAAACTAATTTTACGGATTCTATCGCGTATATTAACTTATTTTTATCTTCCCGACGTTTCGGGTGCTTTCCAGCACCCGTGGTCACGGGGGACTAAGGTGTTTGACGTCCTGCTGTCATAGTTAGCCCGGCTACCTTCAGTTTTTTAATATTAATTTTTGGTTCGATTTACGCAGAATGAGCTTACAGTATCTTGAGGTCTAGCAGTGGTATACTTGGGTTTGGATTTTATTTTATTGATTATGGGATCCCAAGCAGATGGCAGCACCCATCCATCTTCTCTATTGAAATTAGGATGTTTTTTAATTTCAATAGCCTCACGAATCATCCTTGGGAGGAATCGGTGTTCTTTTGCGAGGATTTGTGGTCTATCAAATCTAATGTAATGGCGGGGACGATCTTGAACATGTTCACAAACTGCAGACTTCCCGATACGTCGGTGCTTCACGTCAGCTATATGTTCTTTAACGCGGGTTTTTATAGATCTTTTTGTTTGTCCTATGTACGAGAGACCACATTCACAATCCAGCTTGTACACTCCTGCATCTTGTAGAGGGATATGACACTTGACGGATGGTAAAAATTGACCAATCTTCTTCAGCGGCTTGAAGTATGTTTTAATGGAAGCTCGCTTCAAGATGTAGCCAACCTTGTCTGTGACTCCTCTGACGTAGGGTAGTACAGCAGGCACACGCTCGACTGTGGCTGGCTTCACTCGGTCACTGTGACGTAGGTGCGGGACCCGAAGCTTGTTGTCTTGCAATACTTGCTTGACGTGCTGAAGCTCGGCGGCCAGATGTTTTCTGTCACAGATCCCTCGTGCTCTCTGAAACAAAGATTTTCCCACGGTAGCTAACTGTGAAGGATGATGGTGCGAATCACCATTTAGATATCGATTGGTATGGGTATTTTTTCTGTACACAGTATGACCAATAGTGTTATCAGGATTTCGGATGACTAAAACATCTAGGAAAGCTAAAGTATTGTTTGCCTCTAATTCCATTGTGAATTGTATTTTAGGGTTTATGGAATTAAGGTGGCTTGGGATCCCATAATCAATAAAATAAAATCCAAACCCAAGTATACCACTGCTAGACCTCAAGATACTGTAAGCTCATTCTGCGTAAATCGAACCAAAAATTTATATTAAAAAACTGAAGGTAGCCGGGCTAACTATGACAGCAGGACGTCAAACACCTTAGTCCCCCGTGACCACGGGTGCTGGAAAGCACCCGAAACGTCGGGAAGATAAAAATAAGTTAATATACGCGATAGAATCCGTAAAATTAGTTTTATTTAAAAGCGAATTGCTAGTTAATTTACCATGAACATAACAAAAAGGCTACTGCACAATTTAACTGTTATTCTTATCTGTTCTTAAAAATACATTTAAAATGGAATTTAAATAAATAACAAAACATATTTTAAAAGGCGTGCAGAACTTAAAGCGAATCAATGATTATTCTTTTTTATGAAATTATAAATTGAATAAAAATTTCGTTATCTATATATCTCATAGATATAAGAAAAATAAGGGATATGGCACGTGGTCACGTGATCTGAAGTCAAGTGTTTCTCAAATATGGCGACGACTCCACCCACAAGAAATAGCGTTGTTTTTGTCGATATTTTCAGTATCGAAGCTATATAAATTATGACGTATTGTCCATCTCATAGGTATATATTAAATAAACAAATATTAGATCACTACACTATTGCATTGGGTTAATCCTTTAATAATAGTTGTATTGAGATGATAAATAAATAAATCTTACGTTCAATTCAGAATAGGAAAGTTTTGAAACTGTAATTGCTTTAAGATATGGTAAAGCAACAGTCAAAAGTGAGCGAAGAGACCAAGGAAAGAGCACTTGATTGGAGCTTTAACTCCTTTCTTTTCAGAACACGTATATGACGTGCACCAGAATATTATACTGAGTTCGTGCAACGAGCTAATGTTTTTTCGTAACGACGGTAACCTGCACATAAGCACTCCATCCGTGCGTCCCTGGGTCGACGCATGCATTTTTTTTCTCCTCTGCAGAGATTAACGAAACCACCACTATAGACAATGTATTAAGCTTCGTATGATTTTTTTGTCCAGCTCATGCTGTCCCACTAGTAGGCAGAAGTCTCCCCTAAGTTTTTTCCAGTGGTTTTGTCGTGCACCATATCGAACCAGCCCCAACGGTATGCGTCCAGGTTGCGTGAATTATATCATATATATAGACTTTATATCGGCTGGGAAGTTAGTTGCGAGCGCAAGTCCTGTACCTTCACGCTTCGCTTTACTTATTGTGATCTGAGACACCATCAAATTTTCTTTCAACTATATTTGCACGGACTAGCGCTCGCTCTTAACTTCCAAGCCGTCATAAAGATTCGACAACACCTGTCTTTCGTGGTAATGGTCGGTTACCAGTTCAAGTCACCATGAACGTGCAGTAGACTGACCTTTGTCTTGATTTATTTAACGTTTGTGGAGCATGTGTTCTTTCATACATAATTACTAGCTGTCGTCTCTCTTTTTTTTTAATAATAAAGATAATTTCTTTATTTATCTCAGTAATCTAATCCAGTTGAGCAGCCTCTTTCTAAACATACCACCGTTCACACAATCTATTAATCATTTAATTATCCTAACATATTACTCAATCTTCAGCATCCTATGTTCATACCATATGACAACCAATTCCCATGCAATGCATGATCAATAGAGGTGGCTGCGCCACTTCAGATTCAGACTTCTACTTCCATACTCATTTCTCATTATATCCCATTTGTGTAACACCACAAAATATCAATTTTATAGTGTTTACAGGGGGATGAGTCGCTTGCGTCCGTAGGCTTTGACCACCTAATCCTAGGCCCACCCTACACGTGTCCCCCGGGTGGTGCTAAACAAGCGACAAAGCCGAAAGAACTGACTCGGCTCCTCGCCGTGTGGTAGCGGCGTAAAAAAATACCACACCCTACTTTCGCACCATGAGGCATAGAATTAAAGAAATGGCCCCGAGTTCCCGGCGCCCTTTTAATGGGGCAGGGGTGCGAAGAATCTCCGGGAGGAAAAACGGCGACGAGGTTCGCCACCCGTCACGTTCTGTCCCCCGGAGGGGCGAAAAGTGGATTGCGGAAGCCCGTCTGGCTATATTGAATGTATGTGGAGGAATGAATGATAAGATGGATGAAGTATGCGATATGATGCATGATAGAGGAATAGACGTATTATGTGTAAATGAGACGAAACGGAAGGGAAAGGATGCTACTACACATGGCAAGTATACCGCGTACTGGTCTGGTGTAGACGAGACCGAGCGGGCATGCCAGGGAGTCGGTATCATCCTTTCAGAAAGAATGGGTCATTGTGTGAAAGAGTATGAATGTGTAAGCCCGAGACTGCTATGGATACGAATGAAAGTGGGCTTAAAGAAGTTGTTTGTTTTAGGGGTCTACGCCCCAGACATGTCTAAGCCCACTTATATCCGAGAGCAGTTTTGGGAGTTGGTAAGGATGGTGCTAATGAAATGCAAGGTTAATGAAAATATTGTGATATTAGGCGATTTTAATGGAAGGGTTGGGGTGAGGAGGCTTGGTTATGAAAAGATATTGGGAACGTTTGGTGATGAAAGTATAAATGAGAATGGTGAAAGCCTTCTCGCCGTATGCGTGGAAAAGAGTCTTTTTGTGACGAACACTTTCTTTCGTCATAAGAAGATTCACACGTATACATGGGAAAGAGGTGATGATAGAAGTATGATAGATTTCATAATTGTTGATGAAAGAATGAGGAGCGCGGTGGTAGATACAAGGGTTTACCGGGGCTCTAACGTAGGGACGGATCATTACTTGGTCTTATGCCGAATTAATGGTCTTTTCAGACGTTGGAGGCATCGGACATCTGTGTCTACCACTGCTTTACAGCGTATAAGAACAGAGAGGTTACAAGATGAAGGTGTGAGAGAGAAGTTCAAATATAGATTGAGAGAAAATATAAGTGGTATGGCTGAATTGTGTATGAATGATTTAGACTTGGAGGCTGTGTGGTATAATGTCAAGAAAGGTTTAGTGGATGCAGCTACCGAAGTATGTGGTGTAAGTAAGAGAACGAATGAAAGGAAAATTAACACGTTATGGTGGGATGATGAGGTACGGATGGAAGTTGAAGCAAAGAAGAAAGCATGGCTAGATTTACTAGCAACCAAGGCTAGTAATTCTAGCAGTATGAATGATGATATTGAAAGGAAAAAGGCAGTCTTTAGACACCTAAATAAGAGAGTAAAAGAAGTAGTTGAAAGGAAAAAGCAAGAAAGAACGGATATGAATGATAGAAGAATATCGGATAACTTCCAGGCAAACATTAAAATGTTCTGGAAACTCGTAAGAACTACCAGGGGACATTCAAAACAGCCTAGAATGAATGCTATACGAGACCAGAATGGCTGTATTCTGAATGACGAAGTTTTGAGTTTAAGGAGATGGAAGGAATACTTTGAAAGCGTGTTTATGAGTGATGAGACGTTTGAATTAAATGAAATAGAAATTCCGGAAGAAGAGGAAATAGATAGAGATATAAGTATAGATGAAATAATGAAAGCAATGAAAAGTATGAAAGCAGGTAAGGCAGCCGGTTATGATAGAGTATCTCTCGAAATGCTAAGGGCTGGAGAAGGAGTGGTGGCAGACCTGCTGTACACCTTGTTTAACTTATGTTGGGAACTTAAGCGTGTACCGGGAGACTGGTGCAAAGCCGTGATAGTCCCAATATATAAAGGAAAAGGATCACAGCAGGACTGTAAAAACTACCGTGGTATCAGCCTTCTTAGCATTGTGGGAAAACTGTATGCTAAGGTACTAATTGAAAGAGTTATGAAAGAAACTGATGGAAAAATTTGGGAAGTGCAAGCGGGATTTAGAAAGGGAATGGGATGTAAGTATCAGGTCTTTTCCATGCGCATGATCGCGGAGAAGTTTTTGGCCAAAAACCAAAGAGTTTTTTGTGCGTTCATAGACTTGGAGAAGGCTTATGACAGAGTGGACAGGGATGTGTTATGGCAAACACTGAACTCATTTGGGTTGAGCGCTGGCTTGATACAGGCATTGAAGTCTCTATATAGGGACTCTAGTGCTTCTGTCAGGATCAACGGGGCCTACTCGGACTGGTTTGGCATCCATAAAGGTGTCAGACAGGGCTGTGTGGCTTCCCCGTGGCTGTTCAACCTATTTATGGACAGTTGTTTGGAAAATTTGAAAGCAGAAGAATGCGGGTTAAGAATGGGTGAGTTAACCGTCAAATGCCTTTTGTACGCCGATGATCAAGTCATACTTGCGTCGTCGGCGGCCGAGTTGCAAATGATGGTTACACTAATGAACAGGACATTAAAAGAAAAGGGAATGAAGGTGAACGCAAGTAAGACGAAAATTATGGTTTTTGAAAGAGAAGAAAGTAAAACGATATGTGAAATAAGAATAGAAGGGGAGTTGGTAGAGCAAGTAGATGAGTTTGTGTATTTGGGATGTGTGTTTAGCAGGGATGGTAGATATGATAAGGATATAGAACGACGAGTGAATGCAGGAAATAGATTGAATGGGGCTCTACACTCTATTGTGAAAAGTAAGAATGTGTCCAAAAAGGCACGTTTGGCAATTCACAATGCTGTGTTAGTGCCTACTTTAATGTATGGTAGTGAAAGTTGGGTGTGGCAGAAGAAGCACGAGAGTAGAATAAATGCTGTAGAAATGCGGTCATTACGTAGTATGCTAGGGCTGAATCTGAATGACAGGGTGAGAAATAGTGTGATAAGAGAAATGTGTGGTTTGCAAGATGATGTTGTGACTAGGATTAAGAAAGGAATGCTTCGGTGGTTTGGTCATGTAGAAAGAATGAATGAGGAAAGAGTGACAAAGCAAATTTATGTTGCAGAGGTGAATGGCAGAGTCGGGAAGGGTCGCCCTAGGCGAAAGTTTATCGACCAAATTGGCGAAATATTGAAAATGGGCCAAATTAAGAGTACCTTTAACCGACGAGCGTGTATGCGTAGGTATATGGATGTGGAGGAAGCGAGAGAGGTGTGTCAGGATCGTGCCAAATGGAATTCCATAGTCTCTGCCTACCCCTCTGGGTGACAGGCGTGAGTGTTTATGTATATATATGTATAGTGTTTACAACCTGCAAGTTGTAATGACTTCCACCGGTAGCGTAATTAGTGGTGGATACTGGAGGTAAACCAGAGAGTAAGGATTAAAAATAAATAAAATAACAATAATGTATACTGATTAAAATCATTTATTCGTGACGAAATAATATTATTTAGTCAGAAAATTTATTTTAGACACATGAACCAAATCACCCTTAAGCCGAACTACATCCAGCGTTCTATTTATACATTCTTTTTCAAAATACAAGGAGCATATTCTTCTTACTACTGCAGGTTTTATGTTTTCCTGGCTCATATTTTCAATCCACAATTTTTGAAGGCATTCATTATTTGTCAACCTAAAATAAATATTATGCATCCTTAAGTACCAATCAAAAATAATCTTAACATCATCAAATCTTTTAGATGAAAAAACTATTATAGAAAATTTACGATTTACACTATTTTCAAGTTCTTTTCTTAAATGAAAGGCTCTCAATCGATCGTTTGATTAAATATACATTTACGTATCTAACACGTTATTTGATCATAGGACTACATTAATAGAAACAGAAACAGAAACAGAAACTTTTTTATTCAATATAGATTATAAATAATGCTTATTGAAAGTCACTCTTTTGTATAATTACCACTGGTTCGAAAAAAAAACCTCTGTCCTGGGAAGAACCAGCAAGAAACCCAGCGGGACTTTTATTTTAAATAACAGCTTACAATCATGTATGTTACACAAATTAACAACACAACAAATTAGAAATAGCTTGGTAGTGAACACCTCATTTCCAGGGGCTATTATCATCTATAAATTCTTTAATACTATAATAACCCTTTTTATACAAACTTAGTTTAATAAAGTTTTTGAACTTTGAGAGAATATTATTGTTAAACAGGTTCAGAAGGGCTAGAAGCCAGTTTAATAAAAAAATATTGTTAAAATTTATATCGATAATTTCAAAACATGACAACACGTAAGGACAACACTATGTATGTATTGGAAATTCTAGATAATAGCGGGAAAGACGATTTAGAACCCATAACATGAACACGAAACGCAATTCACACAAAAAAATATACAATTATGGAAAAAAATTACAACTAACCTGAAAAATGACAATCCTTCTTCATTTTTATGAGAATTTGAATTACATCCATTGATGCAACACTTTGTCATGTTGTTTTTGCTCAATTAGCCTTTACTAATGAACAATAAAGCTCCAAAATAGTCAAAATTCACTGTAACACTGCAAAATAACTCCGAACAAGCCTTAGATGACAGACGAACTACCACAAATGAACGTCATCCTAAAATGGCGTCATGCTTCAAGGTGGAGCTTAAAGTACGGCCGCTGGGTTATTACCGATTTGACAGATTATTCTTAAATTAATCGATATAACCTTGCACGAGCGACACATTTGCCGAATGATTTAGAATACCTCTTTAATATAAAACTTTATGTCAAAATGTCAGAATCAAGTAATTTTCCAATAAACTCTGTTTCAAAACTTAAAATAGTTTGTAAATAATATGAAAACATTTATTTTTTGTTATTTGGCGCGCTTGTACAAAGTTACATCGTGCGTCTAGTTTTCATAGTGATGTGCTTGATAGTATTCGGTCCAAATTCATTGGAATAGATATGATATTTATTTTATTTGGATATTTTTATTTTACTTATTACTTCGAGCAACTAGACTATAATGCTACCATTTTTTTGCGTCTCCTAATTGCACTGTGTTTCCAGTATCTCTATGATTTTTAAGATTTATGTGTGATCCAAAGACAGAAATACTGTTTTCTATGATTTAAAAATAAATACAATTAAAATGATTATGTATAATTTTTAACATTCATAATATATAAAACAACATTTAATAAATATAATTTTCTCCCTCAATTAAGCAATGTTATAGGTGTATTTTTTTAAGTAATTGGCGATACTATTCTGGCAACACCCTTACCACCGCTATTTTAATCTGTTTAGTCGTCTTCCGTACTCTCGTGCGCACAGACTACGTTCTCTTGTGTAACCGTTGTTTTTTGACTCGGCTTTCTCCTGTTTATCGTTGCGCGTTAAACGAATAAAAGGAAAATATTAATGGAAAGATTTGATTTAATAATTAAAAGGAGCGAGTTTTTAAGAGAAGCCAGAAAAATCGAGTCTTGGGACAACGTCGTTTTTGTTGACGAAACATGGTTAAATGCGAACCACACTGTGTCACGCTCTTGGACTGACGAAACAAAAGCATCAACCTCAAAGGTTCCAATTTGAAAAGGATCGCGACTGATAATTTGTCACGCCGGTTCTGCTGGAAGTGGTTTCTTTGAAAATGGACTGCTGGCTTTCGCGTCAAAAAGTACTTCCAATTACCACGAGGAGATAGATACAGACACTTTTACAAATTGGTTCGAAAATCAATAATTACCCAGCCTGTCAGAGCCTTCTATCATAATAATGGACAATGCTTCATATCACTCGAAACAAGTGAATAAAGCACCTACTCAGGCCGACAAGAAAGCTGATCTCGTAGCATGGCTACACCAAAATGGAATTGAAACTACTGCCGAAATGCTAAAGTCTGACTTAGTAAAGTTGGTACGCGAAAATAAAACATCAAGAGTCCGTTATGATGTAGATGAGATAGCTCTAGGACATGGACATCGGGTACTTCGAATTCCGCCTTATCACTGCCAGTACAATGCCATTGAGCTAATATGGGCATCAAAGGTATTGTTTTTTATCGCATAAGTTATGAATATGAATAATTTGTACTATTATAACATCCAATATTCAGCATATAAGTAAAAAGATACATAACTAAGAAATAAATATCTCATGTCCCTTACATGTAGGTAATTGTGTAACATTTCGTTTATTTAATGTAATAAATTAACGTTATTTAATGTTTACATTACAGGTTACGCAGCTCGTAATAATACGACTCCGCCATTCAGTACTAATAAAATGATGGGTCTATTAAAAGATGCTTGCAGCAAAATAACGAAAGAAGATTGGGTCAAGGTCGTCGAAAAGACTCGAAAACTAATAACAGAAGATTATGAACGCGATATAAGAGTGGACACCATTATAGACAATGAAATTGTCATACAAGTGACTGATAGCGATGACAGCTCTGGCGAATCTGGTTCAGAGTCTGAATAATTGTTTTAATAAATGATAGGTAGTCATTTATTAAAACATCTTGTACCTACTCTATTCATTAAAATGTGTAACAGTGTTTACAAATTTGTTTTATTTTGATATGTCCTCGACCAATTATCTACGCCCATCAAGGATACTCCACCTAATATAGAACCTGTGTCTTTAACTATTATTGTTTTGGTTTTATTTTATTACACACTATACTAGAATATTTAAAAACAAACTGTTCCCAAATGATATTAGGGTTACTGGTTCAGTCACTTCACTAGTATTGTCAATTCGTCATATGTCAAATCGGTAATAACTCAGCGGCCGGAGTATAGTGAAATTATGTAAACTGTCAACAGAAAATTGAAGTCTGAGATATGTCCTTATTTTTTTTACATTTGAAAATCATAACGTGTGAGAATGAGACAGATATATTTTTGTTGGCAAGGTTCATGTATGCGTGATATTTGTATAACCAAAAATATATATGCAATTTACTGCTTATCCTCTTTTTCTTATATCAATGATATATCTCGATTTTATGTGGCAACATCGAACCTGACAGTTAGGCCTATGTCATAATTATCAAAAGTAAATAGTCACAAGTCAAATTCTTTTCATTTGTGTTATTTTCTTTTGTTTACTCGCGGGTTTGTTATTTAAGCAGCGAATAAGTTTTCTAAATGGACTGCGACAATTTTTCTCACGCTATTGACCACAGCCTGAAAATGGATCCCGCTCCCACTTCTTACGATAACCTCTGCACGAACTTGGCCTCGGTATCCACTGTTAACGATGATCCTAGCTTATCCTAGCCAGAGTTCTTCCCAGCTCTCAGTAACTCATTCAAGATCACATTTATGCTGTGTCAATTGTGATTTAAATGTCACGAAAATATGAAGTCATTTGTTGTTAAAAAACTGTTCTTGTGAAAATAAAAAGCCTTTTTAGCTTAAAAATCCGGACTTTTTTAAACTAATTTCTTAACCATTTCATTCTTTTAATTGTATATTATCATTTCCATATGCGTGAGCACCCATGGCCGAAGTGTCTATGAACGGTGGGCATTCCCCTTTGGACAGTTCCTTAAAAGCTTTGCCTTTGACTGGCTATAAATAATAATAATAATATAATAATAGAGCCTCTTTATTTTCCTTAACTTATAGAGTTTTAAAATAAATTAAATATTGGATTGTACTAAGATTATACATCGTAATATATTATGCACATGTATATGGAGGAGGCTTACACCCTGGCGGGTGTAGGCCTCCTCCAACAGTTTCCAGGTTTTTCTTGTCTTTGCTTTCTTTGTCCAGTCGTTTCCAGCATATTTTTTGATCTCGTCTACCCAGCGTTCCTTAGGACGGCCTCTAGCTCTCTTACCACATGGACCTGCCCAAATTGTAGCCAAATGCGTCCATCTTTTATCTGACAGTCTTGCAACGTGGCCAGCCCACTTCCACTTGAACTTGGTTCACCATTCACCACTTCACATTGGTTTTTTCCTTATGTTTTCTGATTTTATTTTGTGCTTCAGCCTAATATTCAAGATGCTCCTTTCCATAGCACGTTGCGTCTTTTGTATTCTGTCTGTCGCATTTTTGTTGTAAATCCAGGTTTGTGATCCGTATGAGAAACAGGGTAGTAAACATCCATCCATGACTTTCTTTTTCAGTTTCACAGGTAGATTAGACTTCAATATTTCTTTTAGGCTCCAGAACGTTCTCCATGTTATGTTTATTCTCCTGTCAATCTCGTCTTTGTTTCTAGAATTACAAAATGAGATAGATTTCCCTAGGTATATATAGTTCTCTACGTATTCTAAGCTCTGTAAATTTTTTACGTGTATAGGCGTTTGCCTATCATTAATCATCACCTTAGTTTTTGTTGTGTTTAGTTATAGTCCTATTCTGTTACTTATTGTGCATAGTTCTGATATCATTTCTTCTAAATATTTCGATGATCTCGAGAAGAGTACTATATCATCAGCGAATCTAAGGTTACTCAAATTTTTTCCATTTATATTGATACCTTTACGTTGCCTAGGTCTTTCATTATATACTGTAAGACAGATATAAAAATTGTGGGGAAAAAGGGTCCCCCTGTTTGACGCCTCTACATATTTTGATTATTAGCCCAAGTCTATCGAGCTTTACTCGGCTTATGCTTTTGCTGTAGACGTCTTTCATTATGTTTATATAGGTTTCTGGAACATTTTGGTTTTCTAGCGCTCGCCATAGACTGTCGTGTGAGATAGAGTCGAAGGCCTTTGCGTAGTCGATAAAGGCTAGATATAGGGGCTGTTGATATTCCTGGTGTTTTTCAATTACTTGTTCCAAAGTATGGATATGATCCATTGTGCAAAAGCCCTTTCTAAAGCCTGCCTGTTCTATAGGTTGATGCGACTCTATCTCTGTCTCTATTCTCTTATTTAAGGAGGCCGCAAATAATTTGTATATAGCAGGAAGTAGGCTAATAGGCCGGTAGTTGTTCATATCTGATGGGTCGCCTTTCTTGTAAAGAAGTATGATTCTTGACTCCACCCAATTCAAAGGTACTTTTTGTTCTAGCAAGATTTTGTTGAAAAGATATGTAAGAGGACCAGCCAGTATGAATTTTCCTACTTTGATAGCTTCGTTGGGTATGTTATCATGTCCGGGACTTTTTTCTTGTTTGAGTCTGTCTATTTGTCTTATTATTTCCGTCTCTTCGTACGGTTTGATTGGTCGAGATAGTAGTAGAGACATTGAGCTGTGAACTTGAGTTGAGCTTGTTTCTATTTCTTTGCTACAGTTTTGATAGGTATATAGATCTTTGTAGAAATCCGAGGCAGCTTTAACTATATCGATTCTTGTTAACGTGTGTTTGTGTAGAATTTTTGATACTAGCTTTGGAATCCATGTTTTGCTGGTACTAAGTTGTTTAAATGCCTTTTTTTGGCTTCCAGACTTTAATAAATTTGATTCTATTATTTTCATCCTATAATTATTGTAATCGTTTTTTAAGCTCTTGTTTGTAGTTTTATATAAGTTTGACAGTTCCTGCCTCTTTTCTCTACTTTTAGGTTTTTTACGTTGTAGTTCAATTCTTCTTTTTATCAAAGTCTTTGTTTCTGCTGATATTATATCCTTCTTTTCTTTTTTTGATCTTGTGCTATTTATACTTTGTAATATCGCTGTTTCTATTATAGAATAATAGGACTCTACATCTTCTGTGTCACACTGAGATATTTTTTGTGTTTCTTTTTCTAATGAATTCAAGAATACTTTTGTGTTTTCCTCGCCTTATATTTGAGTTGGAAAACTGCGAAACTTAGCTCTACTTTTCTTTTGTTTTCCATAAGTTATTTGTTTTTTCTTAAATAATGTATTTATTACAGTAAGATTATTTTCTAATGCATATTGTATTATCCGATCGCCTCTATCGTTTCTGATGCCATAGCAGTAAGGTCCCATTACTGTATCTTCCCCTTGTTTTCTTTGTCCAATTTTGGCGTTTAAATCTCCCATTACAATCAGTGTCTCGTTGGCGAGTGAGTGAGCAGTTTAAAGTTGACCGTAGAAGGATGTCATTTCTTCCTCAGTTGCGTCGTGAGTGGGTGCATATACTTGTATTAATGATATTTTTGTTGTTTCAAATTGGAGATTCAGTATGCATACTCTTTCCGATATCCCTATGTAGTTCTGAATATTTGCCTTATATTTCTTTTTGATCAAGAAGCCAACACCATACAGACCTTTTGTTACTCCTGTATTGCAGAAAATGTGTTCTTCAAGTTCTATAATGTGGCTACCGGTTCTTCTTATTTCCGCCAATCCAATAATGTCATGTTTTATGTTACTTAGGGAGTATTTGAGTAATATCATTCGTTGTGGCGATAACAGTGATCTTACATTGTACGGACATATATATAGTTGTTGTTGTGTTGGAGGGTTATAGTCTTTGTCTCCTGCGGTGACAGGTCGTGATAGGAGATTGAGAGGGGCCTTTTGTAGTTGCTAATTTGTGTGCTCTTTATTAGGCGTAGAGTCATGCGTAGCCCGTTCAGAATTATGCATAAATTTTGGTTTTTGTAGAATGTATTCCTTCAGTGTTGTTATCTTGCTCTTTTTAACTGACTGTTTTTATTTTGTAAAGTGTTTGTAGCATTTTTTAATGTTGTTTCTGGAGATTCAGATAGTAATCTTTTGTTGGTAGGGTTTTGTGTAGAATTTTTGTATTTTAATGGTAATACTATGAGCTTATCATATTTTATAAAAGCTTTCTTACCTGCTTCTCTTTCTTTCTTCAGCTGGGACTGTAATTCCTTACGTTTTTTCAGTACTTCTTTAGGAAAATCCTGTTTAACATAGTAGGGGGAATCTTTTAAACATTTTTGGTTTTGTTGAATTTTTAATTTGAATCCCATAATGCTGAACGTGACAACAACAGGCCTGACTCTTTCACCTTTTTTTTCGATTCTTCTAACAGATTCCAAACCATTTTCAAAATGAAAACCAAAGTATTTATTTATTATGTATAATATCGCATTTTACAAATCGTGTTATGATTTTTCGCCTTCTTCCACACCAAAGAAAATTAAGTTTCTGCGTCTCACAAATCTTTCAATATTGTTGATTTGTAAAGAATGTTCTTCCATTTTATTTTCTAGATGTTTGTTCTTCATTTCCACTTTTTTAAACTTTTCATTTATATTATTGTTGATTGTATTTTTAATATGTTCTTTCATGTCGTGTATGTCTTTTTTTTGTTGCAACATTTCCTTCCAAAGGTCTTCTAACATTTTTTTTATTTCCTCCATGATTACAGTAAAGTGGTAATTATGAAGATTTGATGTAATGCAATCTTATAGTAAATATTGTTTATTTGCGAATTGTAGACAGCGTACTCTGTTAGCGGAGTGATGAATTAGCAAATGTTTTTGGCTCGTTAGTAATGTTACTTTTCGAAACAATCGTGATCAATGAGTACATAGTTTTTAAAGGTTTGATAGATGGCGTTAGTTGTTCTATAGGTGATTTTTGTGTGTCACGTTCTCATTTCTGCTTACTTTGACTGTTGAATATTGTTGAATAACTAAAAACATCATCTTTTCAACTGGAACAACACAACAGCTACTTTGCGATATGTCAATTGAAGAAAGCAATTAAAAACAGAATCTTATAAAAGTGAGTGAAAAAATAACGATCAATAAGCTGAACAGTGGCTGTAAAGTGTGATAGATTAAACAGTGGTTATTGCACAAAATAAAACATAACCTAAAGAAGTAAGCAGAAATGAGAACGTGACACACAAAAATCACCTATAGAACAACTAACGCCATCTATCAAAACCTTTAAAAACTATGTACTCATTGATCACGATTGTTTAGAAAAGTAACATTACTAACGAGCCAAAAACATTTGCTAATTCATCACTCCGCTAACAGAGTACGCTGTCTACAATTCGCAAATAAACAATATTTACTATAAGATTGCATTACATCAAATCTTCATAATTACCACTTTACTGTAATCATGGAGGAAATAAAAAACATGTTAGAAGACCTTTGGAAGGAAATGTTGCAACAAAAAAAAGACATACACGACATGAAAGAACATATTAAAAATACAATCAACAATAATATAAATGAAAAGTTTAAAAAAGTGGAAATGAAGAACAAACATCTAGAAAATAAAATGGAAGAACATTCTTTACAAATCAACAATATTGAAAGATTTATGAGACGCAGAAACTTAATTTTCTTTGGTGTGGAAGAAGGGGAAAAATCATAACACGATTTGTAAAATGCGATATTATACATAATAAATAAATACTTTGGTTTTCATTTTGAAAATGGTTTGGAATCTGTTAGAAGAATCGAAAAAAAAAGGTGAAAGAGTCAGGCCTGTTGTTGTCACGTCCAGCATAATGGGATTCAAATTAAAAATTCAACAAAACCAAAAATGTTTAAAAGATTCCCCCTACTATGTTAAACAGGATTTTCCTAAAGAAGTACTGAAAAAACGTAAGGAATTACAGTCCCAGCTGAAGAAAGAAAGAGAAGCAGGTAAGAAAGCTTTTATAAAATATGATAAGCTCATAGTATTACCATTAAAATACAAAAATTCTACACAAAACCCTACCAACAAAAGATTACTATCTGAATCTCCAGAAACAACATTAAAAAATTCTACAAACACTTTACAAAATAAAAAACAGTCAGTTAAAAAGAGCAAGATAACAACACTGAAGGAATACATTCTACAAAAACCAAAATTTATGCATAATTCTGAACGGGCTACGCATGACTCTACGCCTAATAAAGAGCACACAAATTAGCAACTACAAAAGGCCCCTCTCAATCTCCTATCACGACTTGTCACCGCAGGAGACAAAGACTATAACCCTCCAACACAACAACAACTATATATATGTACGTACAATGTAAGATCACTGTTATCGCCACAACGAATGATATTACTCAAATACTCCCTAAGTAACATAAAACATGACATTATTGGATTGGCGGAAATAAGAAGAACCGGTACCACATTATAGAACTTGGAGAACACATTTTCTGCTATACAGGAGTAACAAAAGGTCTGTATGGTGTTGGCTTCTTGATCAAAAAGAAATATAAGGCAAATATTCAGAACTACATAGGGATATCGGAAAGAGTATGCATACTGAATCTCCAATTTTAAACAACAAAAATATCATTAATACAAGTATATGCACCCACTCACGACGCAACTGAGGAAGAAATGACATCCTTCTACGGTCAACTTTAAACTGCTCACTCACTCGCCAACGAGACACTGATTGTAATGGGAGATTTAAACGCCAAAATTGGACAAAGAAAACAAGGGGAAGATACAATAATGGGACCTTACTGCTATGGCATCAGAAACGATAGAGGCGATCGGATAATACAATATGCATTAGAAAATAATCTTACTGTAATAAATACATTATTTAAGAAAAAACAAATAACTTATGGAAAACAAAAGAAAAGTAGAGCTAAGTTTCGCAGTTTTCCAACTCAAATATAAGGCGAGGAAAACACAAAAGTATTCTTGAATTCATTAGAAAAAGAAACACAAAAAATATCTCAGTGTGACACAGAAGATGTAGAGTCCTATTATTCTATAAAAGAAACAGCGATATTACAAAGTATAAATAGCACAAGATCAAAAAAAGAAAAGAAGGATATAATATCAGCAGAAACAAAGACTTTGATAAAAAGAAGAATTGAACTACAACGTAAAAAGCCTAAAAGTAGAGAAAAGAGGCAGGAACTGTCAAACTTATATAAAACTACAAACAAGAGCTTAAAAAACGATTACAATAATTATAGGATGAAAATAATAGAATCAAATTTATTAAAGTCTGGAAGCCAAAAAAAGGCGTTTAAACAACTTAGTACCAGCAAAACATAAATTCCAAAGCTGACTGGCTATAACCGTGACGTAATGAGGCAATTTGATTTTCGCCATTTTGGCGCTGACAGCAGAAGTGAACGTCCGCGGAACTAATAATAGAGATAAGACAGTTTGAAAAAATATTATATCGATATTAAATTCTATACCCAGGCCTACCCGTAACTTCCATTCTATTTATGTATGATATTAATATAATGCCATAAAATAAATAAATGTATTAATTCATTCGTAGGTCTAGATGCAAGCTTTTTACTTCATATAAAACAAGAATCGACGCTGCATTAATCTGTCAACGTTTTTATTCGTAACTACAGAACGGATTTTGTTCCGGGTTTCAAATGATAAAATGCCTACTCATACCTGCATTGCAAGGGCAAGAACGGTTTATGTCGGACTTGCACCTGTTAAAACACTTATATAACTCGTATCTATAACCAAAGTGGGAAGTTTTTAATTGCAATAAACGATCAAGGGGGAGCGTTTTATTCTATTAAACGGAGCTTACTTACCTCTATTCAAGGCGACTGGTCCCTCAGGATTCGTTCAGGTCACATGTGGTTGTATAGTGCTAGGAAAGTAAGGGTCAGTGATGTGTATCTGGGTGTGGCTGGTAGTGTTATTTACCTTATTAAACCGTTACCCTCTGCAGCAGTTCGGACCTCAGCACCTCTCCACCTCACGTCACTTTCTTCGTTAGTCACGACGATAGTCCAGCAACTCTGTCGTACGATTAACTACCTTACAGAAGCCACGTTTCGCGTGGTCACAGTTATTTCTAGAATATCAAATACCGCACTAGCTATTATTGTCTAATGCACTTATACAGCTGAGTTAGATACAATGAGTCCCGGGTGAAGCTAACAAGCAAGGAATGCGCGTTACGTATCCTAAACCGTATATTTCCTAGATGCGCGTGTCGTATTCCGCTTCCGACTTCCCGACAAAAAAATAGCGTGCCGTCTATCGCAGCTGAATTAGGACTGACTTTCCCTTGCGTGTCCTCGACACGACGGGACGTCGAAACCGGTCTCGCCGAGGCGCGCGTGCCCTCTGACGTCGATTCTTGACATTAGCGCTTGGCGCGAACAAACCCCCGTCCCGGACATAAGGATTTAGGTCCGCGAGCAAACAGGTCAGAGGGACAGAGTCGCGACGGCAAGTTGCAAGACCGAATCTACATCCAACATGGCCACCTTAGGCGCCCCATCAGATCCTGCAACCCTAACCAACGCCTCAAAATTACAGCCCCAGCGTGGGATAGCCGGAGGGTTGAACTGGATGCCCTTCCTGGACATCGCAGCACATAAATAAGCCCAATTCCTAGACAGAAATCCGACGACCTCCTTCAAACACCTATCTGCGCTCCTATGATTAGTTCCGCAATCCGACCGGATCAGGTCTGCAAACAGCGAGGCGACACGAAGCGGCCCAGGGGGACCTCCTAAGCTTCAGTGCAGAGAGCACCCCCAAATTCCCCATGAACGTCGTTTGTGGAGAGCCGAACGAAACGCACAGATAGTCCCTAGTATGAATTTTCAAACAAGTAGGCATAACCAAGCCGTCCACCATATAATCATTTACCAAATGGTGCGACAGTTGATTTCCATCTGATAATCTACAAACCAGATAGCCCTTTAGGCAGGTAGTCCTATGCTCATATTTCAACTAATTTTTCAAAAGCATCAATGTTCAACTACAGAATTAATTAAGACAAAGTTATCACTGATGCACATAGGTCAACATGACAAAGTAAACAAAACAATAAACGTAAGAGACAGCCCTATTTCTCATTTCAAATAAATATCTTAGACAGTGCCAACAAAATGTTAACCAAAAGAGAATTGACTCTTATTCCCTTCGGCACAAATAGTGTTATCCTTTTCACAAAGCAAAATGATTAAACACTATCACAAAATATATACCTAATTTTCCAAATCGCGTCCTTCAATCTCTAATGAATTCAAACTTTCCTTTCAGCAAACAGACACAACAATCAAATACAATTACAAAGCATACGCACAAGCATTCAAAAGGGCACACAATCCAATTTCAATTTTCAGCAGCATTTAAAGGAGTATCTTAAATTCAATTCTTTTAATCACAACCGCTACAAATATGAAAATTTCGCGGAAAACGCAAAAGCATTTTTAATTTTAATTTAAAGCGTCGTTAATTAAGTACTCGATAAACCCAAATCTAATACCCCTTGACAGCGTGATTCAACGCTCCAGGGGAGCCCTAATCTTCCCACCACCAAGTGGAGGCCACACGGCGTGAACCCGAGACTAATAGAGCGCAAACGCTAACAGTCGCCACTCGGGTTGTACGCCCTCACTGAGGCCGTCGGCAACAGAACAGCTTGACAAGTGGACTGTTGACGGCTTAAGGTTCAATGGAAGCGGCCGTGGTGGGAGCTAAGGCGGCAGCTAGCTATGGCCGCCTCCATCAAATGGGGTACAGTGGTACACCAGTCACGGCCACTCAGCTAACGGGAGTGAGAAGGGTCCAGCGGACTGATGAGTAGCCGTGAAGTTCCTCTCCGCACGCTGAGGGGGGGTGATGACACCCCCGCCCCTGGGAGAATTACCCCCCGACTGGTCGGGGGAGGGACCCCTTTCAATCCTAGGGGCCTGGTGGCTAGCCTGCGGGCGCCGAGCGTCTCCCGTCAGAGGGCGTGGCGGAGCGCCCCTGCTCGTGGAGGTCGAGGGCCTGGCAGAGCCCCGAGAGGAGACGCCGTTCGCACCCAGGCACAGAACGAAATGGTGATTACCCTGGCAATGCAGACAGGGCCGCCGGTGCGGACAGTCTCGCTGGAGGTGCCCTTCCAGACATGAGTAGCACCAGCGGCGCTTCTTGGCGATATTTCGCCTCACCGGAACCGGCTTACTTAATAATTTCGGGCAAGACGTTACCCGGTGATCAGATGCTCGACAATAGGAGCAGTGGGGGGGTTGACGACGACTTGCCCGGCGGATTCCGCTACTCACTAGGCACGGCTCGTAAGTTGTCAACGGTGCCCGCCATGTTCTCGATCTGCCGGCACTGCTCCTCCAAAAACCGCAGCAGGTCATAGAAGGGCGGAATATAGGAGGCCTCGTCCCCGCCGTGCCTCTCCTCAAAATGTATTCTAAGGTCGAGAGTAAGGCGGGACAGCACGATGCGGAGCAACAAAAAGGCCCATTCGCCCACTGATAAATCCAGCCGCCTCAACGTATTACAGGCCACCAAGACTGGATCCAACAGGTCCGGACGTAGTCTGGCCCGGTCACTAAGCAGCGGGAGGCTTAGAAGCTGCTTAACATGCTCGTCCGCAATTTGCCGGACGTTGGCGTATATTCTGGCTAGGAGGTCCCGAGCAGTCTGGTAGCCGTCGTCCGACAATCTCAAATGGCCGACGACGCTCAGGGCCTCCCCCTCCAGTGAGGCCAGGAGGTACGCCATCTTCTGGCTCGGGGTCAAGTCACTCCGGGCGTCCACTAGGCTGTCGAAAATACCAACGAAGGTCAGCCATTCGGAAAGCACCCCGGAGAACCTTGGCAAGTCCAGAGTTGGGAGTCGTCCCAACAGCTCCGGCTGAGGCTGCTTCCGAAAGGACTCGGGCAGGCCACTCGACCGAGCTTCACGCGCCTCCTCGGCATACCTGCCTTCAGCCTCGATCAACTCGTCCGTGAACGATAAGAACTGCTCGTAGTCTGCGATGCAGGAGTCCAGGACTCCCTTTTCCACATCCGAATACTCGATCTCAGCGTAAGCCTCCTCCACTGCAGCCCTTCCAGCATCAACCTGCTTGAACCGCTTCATCAAGTTGTGGACCCTATCAGGTCGACCTATCAATTCATGGGCGCTGGTGGTCCAGCGTAACTCAGTCCGCAGGCAACGGATTAGTATTTTGGGCGAGGATATCACTACTAAATACAAATTACGACGCGGCTCGAGCACAATTACAAAAATAACAAATAACAAATACAACACAAAATTAACAGTTAACAAATGCAGTTCCTATCAAATCGAGTTGAATAGAAATTATAAAAATACGAATTACTACTTATCAAACCAAATACAAGTTAGTACAAAAGAAAAGACACAAATCGAATTAACAAATAACAAATACTAGTGCGATCAAATTAAGTTAAATTCAAATTGCGTAAATAAAAACTACTACTCTTTAGTTCAAATACAAATTACAATACGAATGATACATAAACGAAGATACACATCAACAAAAAATGCCTAGCTCGGAAATCGACCCTTCGATAAGTAATCCACTACAACCATCCAACAACGATAATCAACCGATTACGTAAAAATAACCATCTACCTACATGACGCAAACTCCCGCTTGCGCGCTAAACGGGCGTGGCTTTTCAAATTTACCCGCATTTTAAAGCAAACCACAAAAGAAAAGAATTTTATTATTACATATATAATAAGAAAAAATAATTTTACGTATAACGGACGGGCGTGATTGTAGACACAAAATTAAACCAATCAACCCAACGCTCCCTGCCGCCAAAATTGTTAATTTTTTATCAAACACTATGGTCGGGATCGACCGGGAATCGATCCCGGAATCACGCTCTGCTACCAAATGTTACGGCCTGCAACTACCCATCCCAGGAGTAGGATCCTCTGCGGCCCATTAATGGAAGAACCTACAAGCAGGTGCAGGTCGGGCCTCCTCCAGGTCAAAGTGGGAAGTTTCTAATTACAATAAACGATCAAGGGGGAGCGTTCTATTCTATTAAACGGAGCTTAATTACCTCTATCCAAGGCAACTGGTCCCTCAGGATTCGTTCAGGTCACATGTGGTTGTATAGTGCTAGGAAAGTAAGGGTCAGTGATGTGTATCTGGGTGTGGCTGGTGGTGTTATTTACCTTATAAAACCGTTACCCTCTGCAGCAGTTCGGACCTCAGCACCTCTCCACCTCACGTCACTTTCTTCGTTAGTCACGACGATAGTCCAGCAACTCTGTCGTACGATTAACTACCTTACAGAAGCCACGTTTCGCGTGGCCACAGTTATTTCTAGAATATCAAATGCCGCACTAGCTTTTATTGTCTAATGCACTTATACAGATTCTGAGTTAGATGCAATGAGTCCCGGGTGAAGCTAGCAAGCAAGGAATGCGCGTTACGTATCCTAAACCGTATATTTCCTAGATGCGCGTGTCGTATTCCGCCTCCGACTTCCCGACAAAAAAACAGCGTGCCGCCTATCGCAGCTGAATTTAGACTGACTTGCCCTTGCGTGTCCTCGACACGACGGGACGTCAAAACCGGTCTCGCCGAGGCGCGCGCGCCCTCTGACGTCGATTCTTGACATTAGCGCTTGGCGCGAACAACGTCACTCTGTCTTACACCTCTCTGTAATTGGATAGTTTTCGTACTCTAGTTCTGTACTCGGATAGCCATCGTAGCCCTACTGTATAAGCACTTCAACACTTCGATATACCGACAGTCAACTTGGCACCGCTTAAGGGACTGCAGCACCGCCCAAATTTCTACGGAATCAAAGGCTTTCTCATAGTCCACATATGCTAGGCATAGTGGTAAATTGTACTCCTTGGACTTCTGTACAACTTGCGGAAGGGTATATATGTGGTCTATGGTGCTAAAGCCCTTTCGAAAACCGGCTTGTTCGGGAGGTTGGAAGTCGTCAAGTCTGCGTGCGAGACGATACGTAATGACTCTCAAAAACAGCACGTAGACGCGGCTCAGAAGGGAAATCGGTCTGTAGTTATTCAAGAGAGCGTTGCCACCTTTCTTAAAGAACAAGACCACCGTACTTCTGCTCCAACCCTCCGGTGTAATGCCACCATGGAGGACGGCATTAAAGACCCTTTGAAGGACTTCCAGTACCGGTTTTCTACCCGCTTTCAGAAGTTCCACTGTAAAGCCATCCTCGCCTGGGGCCTTGCCCTTTTTAAGATGCTGGAGGTGTAGAGCCATTCTAATCTCGCTCAGACTGATGTCCGGGATATCTTCGGAATAGTGTCGGATAAGACTCGCTCTTGTATCGTTACTCACACTTACGTATGGCTCCAACGATTACGTGTACAGCTGTCCATAGAACCTCTCAATCTCACTTAAAATCTCAGGTGCCCCGAAAACGATGCTGCCACACTCGGTATTCAGCTTTGACAGTTGGCTCTTTCTGGCACACAGATCTCTGGCAAAGACATTGGAGCCTTGGTTCCGCTCGATCGCTTCTTCAATACAAGCTGTATTGAAGTTGCGTAAGTCCCGCCGCATGCATTTGGAGATCTGTCTGTTCAATTGCCTGTATGCTGTCAAATCTGTTGAAGAATGTAGCTTCATCTCCCGTCTAACAGCCATGAGATTAAAAGTGTGATCGGAGAGTTATTGTGTTCTTCTGCGGAGGGTCTTGCAGAACTTAGCTCCGATCGCATGGACAGTTTCCACGAGCTTGTCATTCATATCGTCGACTTCATTGCAGTCTTCTAGGTACTGAAAACGGTTTTGTAACTCGAGCTGAAAGGTTTCAGGACCATGGAACAGAGCACGAGGGGGACGGAGCATTGACTTCATTAGACGAGACCTCTCCAACTTAACGTTTAGGTTCAGTGTGCCTCTAATCATTCGGTGATCGCTACCAGTTTTCACCCTCACGATCACGGAGACATCACTGAACAGTTGTCGTCTGGTCGTCATTATGAAGTCAATCTCATTTTTTGTCGAGCCATCGGGGCTCGACCAGGTCCACTTTCTGTGGGGACGCTTCTGGAATAAAGAGTTCTTCATAGAGAGTCCCTCTTTCTCCATGAAATCGGCCAGCTGCTGGCCCCTTGGGTTCCGTTGCCCTATTCCAAATTTCCTATTTTCAGCTCACCGTTCTCTCTTGTGCCCAGTTTTGCAGTTGTTGAAGTCTCCCATTAACACCGTATATTGGGTTTTAGAGGAATGTATGGCTCTAGAGATATCCTCATACATTTCCTCCACCTCCTCATCGGGGTGTGCCGAGGTTGGTGCGTAAACCTGTACGACCTTCAGCGAATACCGTTTGGTGATTCTGAGTATAAGGTACGCAACCCTCGTCGACACACTCTCAATCTTTACAACGTTGTTAACGAGAGACTTGTGGACGATAAATCCGACACCTCCTTGGGACAGGTGGTCGCCCTCCCGGTGATAGACCAAGTTGCCGAATTCGAGGATTACCGTGTCCTCCCCCGCTCTTCGGACTTCGGATAATCCTATAATATAGAATAGAATAGAATAGAATAATTTTTTATTCAATATTGATTGATTACCAATATTGATTAACCAGCAAGAAACCCAGCGGGACTTTTTTTTTAAACATGATTTTACTTAACAATAATTTTGTTTATACAATTTTCAATTCAAATTATTTATTGTTCTGGAACTATCATGGAGTTTATAAGTAGGAGAGGGATTCTTTTTCTCCATATTATTAACACATACTGTCCCTGAAGTAACCGGTAATGAGCGCTGACACTCACACTGATGTTTTACTAATGACTCAAAAAGTTCCTCATTATATTTTCACAGTGTCACCAGTTCGTCCATGGCCAGTATATGTTCCTTTATTTCATTTTGAGCTAATTTATATTTATTTGTCATAACTTGTAGTGCATTATGAAGTGAAGAAATTTCTGAATTAAAATACTCTGTGTCAGTCTCATAACTTTTCCTAATGCTATCCACCTCAATTGAATATATTTTGACCTTCTTAATTAATTCTTGTTTTTCTCTACATAACTTAACATGACTTTTAATACTTATTTTATTTTTTATGTTTTATTGCAGTTTTTTAATGTATTTATTAATTTTAAAGTATTTTTTTTATTTACTGTTACTGCAAGCGATTCTTCCTGCTGTTCCCGATATGAAGGCATCTTCACCTGTCAAATCCACTGTTGGTGATGTTTGTAACAATTTTGAGGATTCTTGAGACGTTGTGCATTCTACAAGTTCATGGAACAGACTCTGAGTTTCGGAGGCTTTCAAGTTGTCTAAGTTTTTGTTTAGTTGTAAAATTTGCTCTTGGGCTTCATTCAACTGTAATTGCAATGCAGCAATAAATTTGAGAGCTTCCTCATATTCCTTGCTGCACTGATCAAACTCATTGACCGTTCCCTGAAGCTGGTCCCTTTCTTTAAATACATTAAGATAATCTGTGTTTAACATTGCCATGTCACACTTTAATTGTGTATTCTTTTTAATTATTTCATCTATTTCTTTTTCATTGTCATCCCTTTCTTTTAGTAATATTTCACACTGCTCCTTGCACACCTTTAGTTCCTGAAGCGCGAGCTGGAGCTGGATCTCAAGCTGGCGCGTCTTGGCATTACGAGTATTCATTTTGCTATGTATTTATTAGTTAAAAATGTTAAAACTAGAACTTCTACTCAATACAGAAGTAGTGTTGTAAATAAAGACAAGAAGTTATGGTTTTAGGTTAAATTTGTAAATTTAAAATGAAACGCTTAAGAAAAGATTTAAATATGTAAAACCGAACTGAAAAATTATGTAATAAGTAGATAACAAAAATTACAATATGTAATATTTACCTGTCACTTAAAATCCGAACGTTTGAATATAATATATTTAGGTAAGTAACTTACGTTTTACTTAATACACAGTATAATTTAAACACAATTAACAATTGCAACACAAAATTGAGGTGCATATTAATGATTTATAATAATTAAACTTAAATTTATTTGGGAGCTAATATTTTACAAACTTATTCCTGGGGTTGCCACTTCAAAAAACCACCGTAACTTATCTGTCTCTTCTTCCAGCTCCACGATCTTCTCGTCAGTCCTCAGGGTGCGTGCGTTGTACGTTGCCAGGTCGAGTCGTCTATGGTGGCAAACGAACCTCCACCGGACATTCTTAGCACTCCCTGCCCTGCCGTTACCATGGTCGCTACCGTAGCCTGGAATAGCGGAGCCGCCGGGGACTGGTGGCCGTCTCCTTGTTACTCTCTTCATACTATCAAATTCATGTTCAACAAAGTTAGTTGTTGAACATAGGCTAGTAGGCCTCCCCATATATTATTTCCTCATAAAAGGGATATTTGCCGTCGATGCCATGCTTGGCAGGCGGAATGGCAACCGCAGAGTCTTACGATACCTTACGACGCCTCTTACGACACTCACAAAATGATATTGTGTTGTGCACCAAACAGTACAAAAGAGCGTCTGCGCATAACTCGGAAACGCCTGCCTCGCCCTCATAGTTTTTGTGGGGTAGTGGATATTCTTACACCGCCACTACATGGTTATTATGTTTTTATGTTGATATGTTATTATGTTTTTACATTGCTAGTCACGACTTATGAATCTGAGACGTGGTTCTTCACTGCTGGCCGTATGAGGAAGCCCAAGGTGGCAAAGCGAGCTATGGAGAAGGTTATGCTCGGGAATTCTCTGTGGGATAAGCTTAGAAATGAGGATATCCGCAGTAGAACCAGATTAACCGACGTAGCCCGACGGAGTAGTTAACTGAAGTGGCAATGGGCCGGCCATACAGCTCGAAGAACCAATAACCGATGGGAAAGAAAGGTTTCTCTAGTGACAGCCTCGTATTGGTAGGCAAAGTGTGGGACGGCCCCAACTAGATGAAGTGACGATTTGGTAAAACATGCAGAAAGTCGATTGATGTAGACCGTGCTTTGTGGTACGCTGCGACCGTGCTTAGCTGAAAGTAGGGATATTTGGAATAGGGCAACGGAAGCCAAGGGGCCAGCAGCTGGCCGACTTCATGGAGAAAGAGGGACTCTTTATGATGAACTCTTTCTTCCAGAAGCGGCCCATAGGAAGTGGACCTGGTCGAGCCCCGACGGCTCGACAAAAAATGAGATTGACTTCATTATGACGACCACACGACAACTGTTCAGTGATGTCTCCGTGATCGCGAGGGTGAAAACTGGTAGCGATCACCGAATGGTCAGAGGCACTCTGAACCTAAACGTTAAGTTGGAGAGGTCTCGTCTAATGAAGTCAACGTTCCAACCCTCTCGTGCTCTGATCCAAAGTCCCGAAACCTTTCAGCTCGAGTTACAAAACCGTTTTCAGTGCCTAGAAGACTGCAACGAAGTGGACGATATGAATGACAAGCTCGTGGAAACTGTCCATGCAGTCGGAGCTAAGCTCTGCAAGACTCGCCGCAGAAGAACACAAAAACTCTCCAACCACACTCTTCATCTCATGGCTGTTAGACGGGAGATGAAGCTACATTCTTCAACAGATTTGACAGCATACAGGCAACTGAACAGACAGATCTCCAAATGCATGCGGCGAGACTTACGCAACTTCAATACAGCTTGTATTGAAGAAACGATCGAGCGGAACCAAGGCTCCAAAGTCTATGCTAGAGATCTGTCTGCCAGAAAGACCGAACCGTCAAAGCTGAAGACCGAGTGTGGCAGCATCGTTTCCAGGGCACCTGAGATTTTAAGTGAGATTGAGAGGTTCTATGGACAGCTGTACACGTCATCGTTGGAGCCACAGGCAAGTCTGAGTAACGATCCAAGAGCGAGTGTTATCCGACACTATTCCGAAGATATCCCGAACGTCAGTCTGAGCGAGATTAAAATGGCTCTCCAGCATCTTAAAAACGGCAAGGCCCCAGGCGAGGATGGAATTACAGCGGAGCTTCTGAAAGCGGGTGGAAAACCGGTACTGGAAGTCCTTCAGAGGCTCTTTAATTCCGTCCTACATGGTGGCATTACACCGGAGGCGTGGAGCAGAAGTACGGTGGTCTTGTTCTTCAAGAAAGGTGACAACGCTCTCTTGAATAACTACAGACCGATTTCCCTTCTGAGCCGCGTCTACGTGCTGTTTTCGAGAGTCATTACGAATCGTCTCGCACGCAGACTTGACGACTTCCTGCCTCCCGAACAAGCCAGTTTCCGAAAGGGCTTTAGCACCATAGACCACATATATAACCTTCCGCAAGTTGTACAGAAGTCCGAGGAGTACAATTTGCCACTATGCCTAGCATATGTGGACTATGAGAAAGCCTTTGATTCCGTTGAAATTTGGGCGGTGTTGCAGTCCCTTCAGGGGTGCCAAGTTGACTGTCGGTATACCGAAGTGCTGAAGTGCTTGTACAGTAGAGCTACGATGGCTATCCGAGTACAGAACCAGAGTACGAAACCTATCCAATTGCAGAGAGCTGTAAGACAGAGTGACGTTATATCCCCGAAACTCTTCACCGCTGCATTGGAAGACGTTTTCAAGCTTCTAGACTGGAAAGGATACGGTATTAACATCAATGGCGAGTACATCACTCACTTTTGATTTGCCAACGATATAGTCCTTGTGGCAGAATCGCTGGAGGACCTAAGCACTATGCTCAATGACTTCAGTAGTGTCCCCCAACGGATAGGTCTTAAGATGAACATGGACAAAACAAAGATTATGTTTAATGTCCATGTCACACCTATGCCGGTAGTTGCTAGGAGCACTAAGCTCGAAGTTGTTGACGAGTATGTTTACCTGGGACAAATAGTCCGAATAGGTAAGTCCAACTTCGACCGAGAGGTCAATCGACGGATTCAACTCGGCTGGGCAGCGTTTGGGAAACTACAACACATCTTCTTGTCAGACATACCTCAAAACTTGAAAACGAAATTGTACAACCAGTGCGTGTTGCCAGTGATGACTTACGGATCTGAGACGTGCTCCTTTACTGCTGGCCGTATGAGGAAGCTCAAGGTAGCTCAGCGAGCTATGGAGAGGCCTATGCTCGGAGTTTCTCTGCGTGATAAACTTAGGAATGAGGATATCCGCAGTAGAACCAGAGTAACCGACATAGCCCAAATATTAGTAAGCTGAAGTGGCATTGGGCCAGCCATATAGCTCGAAGAACCGACAACCGATGGGGAAGAAAGGTTCTTGAGTGGCAGTCTTGTACCGGTAGGCGAAGTGTAGGGCGACCCCCCACGAGATGGAGTGACGACCTGGTAAGACATGCAGGAAGTCGATGGATGGAGGTGGCTCAGGACCGTGCTTTTTGGCATTCCTTGGGGGCAGCCTATATTCAGCAGTGGACTTATGAAAAACTGTACTGATGATGATGATGATGTGCTTTGTGGTATTCCTAAGGGAAAGAAAGAAACAAAAAAAGAAGAAAAGAAATAAGTTTATTTAGTAACAAATTTTAGCAATTTGCTTACAATAATAATATACTAATTTAAGAAATGGTAACTAAAAATATAATTAATTAAGACTAGTCTTGGTACTGACAAAGTACTTCCACGCTGAACTTCCGTAGGTACCAATAAAAATTTAACAAAAACTAAACTTAACAATATTCCTTTTTATACAATTTTAAGTCAATGTGCAGACATAATATATTTAAACCACACAAGTATACACTACCACATACATACTTTTAATAAACCAGCTGTTCCCTGCGACTTCGCCCGCGTGGAAATTATTGCAATTGGATTTTATGGGTTTTAATAATTTTTTTGCACGTGACTCTAATTATTTTCCTAAATTAAAAGTAATCTATGTTACTCCCTATAACATCAGCTAACTGCCAGTGAAAGTCCCATCCAAATCAGTTCACAGGTTTTTGCGTGATGCGTGTTAGAGTTTTATTATAGTATAGAAGAAGATATATAGATAAATATAATAAAAGTAGCAATTACTGAAATACAATTGAAAATAAACGAATAAACGGAATCGAAAAGTATGTAACATACAGTATATAATTTTCAATAAGTTGACTTTTAAATACTGAGCCCATGTTCAGCATAGGCTCAATATAGTGGACTTGTGAAGGGCTGTAATGATGATGATGATGATGATGATCTAATCGCGTTTTTGAAAAATTGTACGTCGGTGACTATAGACTAACTTCAGTACTAACAATAATTTCAAAAATACTAGATAAACACCAGAGAAATAACATGTACTTATTACGTAGTAAATGTTACTTCAATGAGAAACACTTACTCTTAACTCCAGTATAATAAATTACGTTAACACTATCCTCTTCACAATGTGGCTTTAGACAGGGCAAATCTTCTTAAGTTGATTGCGCAGTGATTGTACTCTATCAACTTGTAAATTTTTATTGATGGACCACAAAAAAGCCTTCAACACTTCCTCTATCTATTCTTGTACATTAAGTGAAAAAAAATTGTATCGCGGGTTCGCAAACTAAGCCGACGGTAAAAACTTTTTAATAAATATTTATTTGTTAATTTAATTTTCTAACAAAACCAGGTTTATATTACAGATTATTAAACTTTAACCTGGTATAATTATTAATATCCTTAAAAGTTAAAATGTAACTTATATACATAATAGTTATGTATATAAGTTCAGTTTATTAATGCGTAATAATTACTAATTTATTGTAATAATAATTTGCTAATTTATTGATGTAGGTAAAATCATAATATACTGAAATGCATTTAGTATCTACTTTCCATTTGTTAACTAACTGTTTTTTTATTTTTATATAATAATTCATTTGCACTATCGCAACTTTTAAAATGGCAAGGTAATAATTTAGTTGTACTAGCATATCATTAATATAAATTGCTTGTAATCGTAAACATTACCAACCAGTATTACATAATACATATAAACTAAAAAAGATTTTATAAACGTTAAAATTTTCTTAACGACGATAAAAAAATAACGTTATTAATATAATATAATTCTTCTGAACTTTGTTTTGTCACTGAACTCCTAAACGGCTGGACTGATTTTGATAAAGTTTTTATCTTTAAGTTAATAATAACTTTTCACAGTAGGTGACGCTAGTGTCTAAATCCAGAAATCACCCGTGAGAAGCTGGGGCGCATCGCTAGTTTGCGTGCGGATTTAAGTTTAGGCCTACGAGGTTTGGGACTAGATCGACGGAATTTGAGGGGCGGGGAAATATGAAAAGGTAATTATTCCAAAAGTGATTGGGGTTTCGGTCTACTAATTTTTTTTTTCAAATGTGGAGATTTTTTTGAATAAATAGTACTTTTAAAAAACAAGTGCGCTATTTCAGGCCGTGTCTAGAGTGTCATTTAACTTAATTCCTTGCTTATTGCGTGACCTCTGGAAAGTAAAGTCTCAGATTGAGCACAATTTTTATTTTCCGTAGAAGTGCTTCGTTTGAAATATAATTCTATTTCTTGCAGAGTTCTTCCTTTTGTTTCTGGCATAAAAACCCAAAGGTATCCCAGACATAAAAATACAATAGTAGAATTTAACAAAAATACTCCATGGTAGCCCATAAAAGTGAACATATTTGGTGCTAACTTAATGCATAAAAATTGCGCAAAGCCAGCAAAAGTTCCCACTGCAAATATACAGTAAGGCTTAAGTTCCAATGGAAAGATTTCCGATATTAATATTTCTAATACTGCATAAGGACCTGAGTACACAGTAATGAAATAAAAAGCTAAAATTGAAGAACAGATCCACGCAAAATATAAATTATTTTTTGGTATGAAATAAAGGCAAATGCTCAATATAATAAGAGCAACATTAGATATCAATCCAAAAGAAAACAAAAGAGTTCTCATTTTCATTTTTTTCAAAGGGAAACTAGGTAAAATTGAGCCGATAATGATGAATCCGTCTACGAGCAATGTAAATAACAAAATGTTTGAGCTCCCAGTTATTTCTTGCAACATTGTTATGGCCATAGTACAGTATAATATTCTGCCTCCCGCCACCCTATATACGCTGATGACCACAGACAATATAATTATCTTCCAAAAATAACGTTGTTTCAATGCGACCGTTACTTTCTCAATTATCGAAAGCATAAACTGTTTGTTTGGTGAGAAATCTTCTTGTTTTACTTTCTCCAAATTTAAAAGTAATGCTAATTCTGATTCGGATGCTTCATGACGACCGTGCAGTTTTCTGAACGCTGTTTCGCATTCATCGAATCTTCCTTTAGATGCCAACCACGATGGACTTTCTACCCAAAAGCAAGGCAATAAGACTGACAATCCTGTAGGAAGAATTCCTATCATTGCAACTGTTCTCCAGTGCAGTGAAATACTTAGTACGTGTCCCAATGTTGTGCCAATTGATGGCCCCACAGCTGATACAAGATTTACACAAATAGCCCTCTGACCGGGTGCTGTGTACTCGGCCATTGCGACGTAAGTTAATAAAAGCACACCTCCAAAACTGACGCCAACTATAAACCTGGAGATGATTAAAGTGCTAAAATCCGTCGCATAATATATCATTATCCATGTCACCAGCATTGGAAGGCTTAAAAGCGAGATGGCTCGTCGTCGTCCAACTTTTTCCGTGATTAGTCCGGCTATGGCAAAGCCAAATATACATGTTGCATTTATAGTTGAGGCTAAAAAAGAATTTAAAACGAACACATTATTATTATGTTAACTAAATTATTACAAACAAGAACACGAATGCATAAAAATAATTAATACAAAAAAGAAAAACCAGCTCTATAGTCTACCACAGGGGTTACAATAAGAAGCTGAGTTTTTATATTTTTATTGACACAAGAATACATTTATTATTTAAGAAAAAGAATGGGAAATAAAACAGGAACTAAAATAGGTACAATGGCAACTTAATCAATATAACGTGTGAGCTTGGTGATCTCCACACATTTTCTTAAAGCTTGAGATATCCACTACTCCCATTTATTGCTCCACATTGATCTTTGAATATTTGCTAAGTTTATTTTCCGGCGAATGGTAAACAGGAGAGCCTCACGGCGCCCCTCTTTTCTCTTTACGGCTCACACTTTAGGAACTCCTGGTCTACAGGATTTTTTGTACCATAATTTTTGTTCGATACGTACTGTAATAACAAAGTCCTATACGTATAAGTATAAGTAATTGCGGCTCTAACGTCTTTACCTACCTATAAATAAAATTGTCTGTCTTTAATATTGAAACAACCGGCTTCTATTCACCTTAGGGGGTTATTTGCATTCTATTAAGATATAAATAACCTTTTTTATTTTTGTTTGTCAGTCCGAGTTAATCTTCGTAATGGCTAAAACCGACTGTAATGAAACTTTACGACTGCAATGCCAGACAGGATCTAGGCTACATTTTATACGAAAGACTTGAAGACTTTTTTTGGAAGAAACGAAAAATTGATAAAATAAATGTTCGTTTTCTTGTATATAAATAACGTCACTTTACAATATAAGGGTTTACGGGGTCGAAAAGTCGATCAAATTAGGGTCTTTTTTATAAGGAAGAATTCATTTTTATCGTCGTCTGAAGAAGCTCATGGTCGCTTAGCGAGCTATGGAGAGGGCTATTCTCAGGGTTTCTCTTCGTGATAGACTTAAAAACGAGGTAATCCGCAATAGACTAGAATGACCGATAATAGCCCAACGGATTATTAAGCTGAAGTGTCAATGGGCCGGCCACATAGTTCGGAGAACAGACTACCGATGTAGAAGAAATGTTGTCGAGTGGCAGTTTCGTACCGGCAGTCGAAGGGCGTCCTCCCACTAGATGCAACCTGTTAAGACATGTAGGAAGTCAATGAATGCAAGTGGCTCAAGTGCAAGTGGTACCGTGCTTTGTGGCATTCCTTGAGGGAGGCCTATGTTCAGCAGTGGACTTGCGAAGGGCTGTAATATTGATGTTGATGAAGCGTCTAATTTTTGAGAAAATTTGTTTTCTCTGTATTTTCTTACACAAAGCAACAAACTTTTCTTGCCCGCGTAATATGATTGGTAATATCGCTACAGAGATACCATGCCAGAGTGTACGAGTTCAAATTCTGCAAATGTGGTTAAACTTTTTTTTCTTTAGTATTCTCACCCACGCCACCCCACAGCTGTGCAAATATAAATGCGCTATACGTACTATAAGTGTGGCGAAAATTGTTTGATTACAGGTATAATGTAACCTGTGTAAATGTAAAAAAAAACGTAACCTAACTGGTTTCTCGGAATCGGTTATAACAATTTGGATGAAATTATGTATTTACATTACGTTTTATTTTAGAAGTTTTTCTAGATAGGTGTAATTCCTAAGAAAATTATATTTTTTCTGACGACAGGTAAATTTTGGTCACCCGAATAAGTATATTAAATAAATTTTAAATAATAAATTTGAGGCAGGAGAGACATGGCAAACGCTCTGTCCCGGCGAAAATGTTCCACTGGAAGTTAATCAACAAAATAGTGGGATATTCCGTCAGTACGAATTATGCAGAAAATTTGTTTCATAATTTCCGTAGTGACAAAGATCAGGCACGCCTTCTAGATGTTTCGACTAAGGAATCTAGTAACTGGTTACACGCTTTACCAATGTGCAGAAGGGAAAAGCTTGCCCATCGCCGTAGGAATCTGATTAACCGTAGAAATCTGATTGTCAACCTCATTAGTGTCCCCTTAGTGCTGGTAGGTTTCTGTTGTTATTAGTTTACACATATATTACTTTTATAAGAACATCAAATACAATATTAGCAGTTATGGGTACATTGTTTACACAGAAGCGAACATTAAGGAACCGGTTATAGATAGCGGCTCGGCGCAGGCGATCGGGCGGATGATACTGCTTGAGTGTTATATACAGACTGTTGCAAATATCGATATGTTATTACGTTAGGTTTGATTTGTTTAAAATTAGAGTACTTGTTATTAGAGTAAAGAATAAAAGTATTGTTTTTATTTATGTTTATAGTTTTTGCCCGTTATTTATTAATTGGGTTTTAGTTGGTATGTCATTAACATTTAACAGTGGTAGAGCCACGTGGCGGCTTTTGCTGTCGCACGGATGGGCCGGCTCGAACCGGGGTGGTACCACGACATCATAGAATATCAGCATGAAGTAGAGGTTTACCTCTGCGTTTTGCTTGGTGAGTGCAGGTGGCCGGAGGCCCTTTTTACTGGAAATGAGCCATTTCATCTTAGTCCTCACGGGTGACAACGCATCTGCATTTTGATTTGTAATAGAGGATAGATGTAGATGTTTATGGGCCGCAGCAACCACTTACCATCAGGTGGACTGTGTGCTCGTTTGTCATCCTTATACTATAAAAAAAATAATGAGAGTTGGTGTTAAATACGCATTCGTTAGTTTTCCGTAATAGTTACTGACTTTTGGTATTTATAGTTTTGATTGAAATACCTTCCATGTCGTTATGTTATGATTGACCTTTATTTGTAGTTCTTTGTTAGTAAATTGTTCAATTAATAGCCACATTTTTATTTTTATATGAACAGGTAAAATTTTACAATATTTAAATTAGCCTAATATATCGTCATCGGAGCAGATTGATTTTTTTTTATTTAATTAGGTGTTATTATTTTTAAAAACCGAAGTTGAAGGCTGTATATTTTGTCTAAATAAGTTTTAAATGTCCTACCATAGCAAGTGATCCCAAATGAAATGATTGACTCTGCGAGTACATTATATAGATTTTGTAATATTTTGAATGGTACTTTGCATTTTAAGATTTGGCTAACATTGCTTTAAAGTTGTCACAAATTGTGTCAATATGGATAACCCCAGTTAAGTGTGTCATCAACTAATAATCCCAAGTATTTGTAATGAGGAACCTGTTCTAACAACTCACATTTGCAACCGGTCCTATTTGTTTGAAAAACATGCAAGCACTGGTGACTATGCGCAACTACTTCGATTTTCTTATCGAAATTGAGTAGGTAGTTAGATAGGACATGAATAATTTTAGTTTTACTAGCATTGAGTGGTAGAGCAACATCATAAGACAATTGACTTATACGTTAGTGAAATAAATTTGTAAACAGTGTTCAGCCTTAGCAAAATCTTAATCAGCTGCTAAAAGACATGTATCGTCGACGTATTGGTATATGTAACAGTGTTACATTATGTTTTTTATGTCATTGACGTACGCTAGATAATGCAAAGGTCCGAGGACGGAATCTTGTGCTGTTCCAGTAGTTACAAATATTTCCTCATTGAAGTCATTTCCATATTTACCCGGTACTTTCTATCATTAAAATAATCTTGGCACCATTGTAATAATGGCCCGCGGACACCTGTATTGTCAATTTATTTTTGTAAGAATATCATGCCTAAGAGTATCAAACGCCTTACTAAAGTCGAAGAATAGTAATATAACACGTTTTTTTATCCTTGAATTTAAACAGCAAAATGGTAGTTGATTTATAAAATTGAAAGCCATGTTGAGCTTTTGACAGTAAATCGCCATAATACTACTACTATTTGGGTAAACAATGATAAAATTAAAAACTTATTGTTTTGTTAAACAGTTTCAAAATGTGTATACGCACCTGCGTTTCCTTTGGTGTTGCAGTTGTTGACACTTACCATCAGGTGAGCCGCATGCTCGTTTGCCCCGTCTTTGATTTAAAAAAAAATCAGAAAAATGGTTGACCCTACAGGCCATCCCTGGAACTTTCCACTTAATTTCGAGCTCATCCCTCGATAATCTATTTATTTTATATTTTTTTGGTTTTTATTTTTTGAAAATATTTGAAACGGCTCGATTGACTTGAAACTCTAATCAGCTAGAAGTCCACACACACACACACGCACGCACACGCACACGCACAGGCACACGCACACGCGCACGCGCGCACACACACACACACACACACACACACACACACACGCACGCACGCACTCGCGCAAGCACACGACAACACACACGTACAAGCGCACGCACACACAGGGAGGGAGAGAGAGAGAGAGAGAGAGAGAGAGGGAGACACACACACACACACACACACACAGAGAGACACACACACACACACGCACAAGCACACGCAGACACGCACACACGCACACACGCACACTCGCACACATGAAAACACGTACACACACACACACGCACAAGCACACGCAGACACGCACACACGCACACTCGCACACAAGAAAACACGTACACACACACACACACACACACACACACACACACACACACATTATGAATGCCCTCTGGCAACCCGCAAGGGTTTGTTTATTAAACTTGCATAATAAGTATTCATTTATTTTATTTGCTGAGTACTTTCAGTAAGTTTCGTGTCAATCGTCCTCGTAAAATGAAAAGATTCATACAACCTGTTACAAACCATTCTCATTCTCGTAAGGTTTGAATTTTTAAAAATTCTTTCGCAGTCCCTATTTCATGCTTCTATATCCAGCGCTTTGGGCTGTACGTCCAAATACAATATTTCTCATTTCGATTTATTTTTAAAGAAATTAAAAATGTTAATATTATTAATTTTAAAAAATCGCTAAAGTCGTGTAATTAATTAATTTTTTAAATTATTTTTTAAGAAATCGCTTAACAATTAATATAAATTTACTAATCTTATTTTATTCATTTATTTTATGTACCTTTAGTAAGATTCAAGTCAATCATCCTGTAAAATAAAAAGTTTAATACAAACTGTTTCACCCCATAGATACATACCTATTCTACGTCTAGCGGTTTGGGCTGCGCGTTAATAGAAAAGTCATGTTTATAGTTTATAGATGATCTGCTATTCTCTCTAAATATCTAAATCTTACCAACATTGTATTGTAAATTGCATTAACTTTGGGTTGCAAAATGATTAAGAGATTGCAGAATGTTAATTTGCAAAATGATAAATTCTTAGATTTTGTAGAGGAAAGGGTACTTCTGGGAATCCAATTATATTAAATGAGGTGCACGTAATTTTTTTGTTAATAATCTTTGCTCGGGTACTTATGCTGTTAGAAAGATATAAATTAAGCTTTTAGAAAGGTCAAAATATATAAATTATTCCTCCAATTTTGTAATGTGTGATTTTAATTTTGTTTTGTGTGTGGTGAGTAAGCCTTTTCCAACTTACAGAAGCAGCCATTGCTAGGTTAATAGTTACTTTCGAAGCAAGTAAAGAAACGCTTTTATCTTATGACACATATTTTACCCTGATGATATCCCAACTGTTACCGCGCGTGATTATGTAGACGTGACCAGATTGTTTAAAAACATCACTACGTTGAAAGCTGAAGTCACAGACATTCATTTCAAACTTGAAGAATCAGAACGAGCCGCAACAGATCTGAAGAAGGAGTTCACTGTGTTGCGCAACATAAATGCAACATTTTCAAATTCATTGCCGTCGCAGAAAGTAAAATATGACACGCGGTAATCGTAATAGTAGTTATTTTACTGATGATGCAACTCCGTCACGCATCACAGCGAGTTGATGACCTTGAAACTAGGGCGAATTCTCATCGAAAATATATAAGATAATGACGGATTTACTCTTGTTGGAAAGAGACGTCGGTTCAAATCCGTCTTTTGATTCGCCAAAATAAACGCAAATACAACTCTGCGTGTTGTAGAGGCTACCATACAGCTCTACATTTCCCGTTTGGACAAAAGTACGCTGGGACAGATCTGAGACGTTCTGAGTTTCGTGTAAGTACGAAGCCCATTCCGCATACAGGATCTTTTCTCTTTACATTTGCAGTGTTTGGAGTCTAATAGGTCAACGAACTTCAAATCCTACGTACTACAGGTTTCTGCAAAATACAAAGAGAAATTTGTCGCTCACGATTTCTGGTCCTTAGGGGTAATGTATCGCCGATGCAGGACGCGCCAAACAAGAAACTTCCCTAAATAGTGTTATGTTGGTTTGATATAATATATTTTTAGGTTAGGGTATATATTACTATGGGCATATGTTCTTTATTTTTAAGTCCTTGATACCTGAAATAAAGTTACTGTATTTTATTTACTGTGGCGCTGGTAATATTTTTTTTTTGCAAGAACAAAAAAAGTTACATAGGTCAATCAATGGTTACACGTTACAATATTGCTGTATGTTTTATGTAAAAGACCAGTATTTACGTTACATTTTCAACCGAAACGTGATTTAACTATACATAAAAAAATTGTCATCGATCGACACGAGCTAAGCAGTCGAAGGCGGTACGCGCACCCCCACTCGGACAGCGGTTAGATAGCTCAATAAACCTCAACAGAGGGGACATGACGATTGGTAACAATGTCAAATCATAAACCATCATCATCCTATTCTCATTTGCCCTTCCCTTATTTAATCAGCTGAGTCAGATGAAGATGTAAGAGCCGCATAGGCTAACAGCACTTACATCAACGAAAATAGTAATGTAAAATATTTGGTAAGCAAACATTTATAATGGTAGTGTGTAATATTACCTATCCAAGAAATATCGTCTTCGCTGAGAGCTATTTCGCTATTTGAACCTCGTAGAGCGTCCACCATTCCGGACATTTGACCAAAAATAAACCCTTCTGAAATGCTGCATAGCGTCAGTCCGATTATAATTGTCAACTGTAATATTAAATTGTCAATGGTTTATTTTAATTAAATTATTAAAGACTTAAAGAAATTATAAGCAAACTAAATTTCAAAAACTTTGACGTTAATGTAAAAAAGTTTATACTTAAATATAATAATTTTCTATAATAAACGAAAGCAAGAATTATTTGTTTATATTTTCTTATAGATAGGTATATTAGATTAATTATAATGAAGCTACGAATCCACTTATGCATAGTTCTTTCTTTGGTTTGGTTATTGGGTATTTACTTGAATAATTTATACTTGTGCTAGCATCAAGTTTAAGAAAATTTTCCTTTATCAAACTATTTTTAAGATAATAATACATGAGCTGGCCATCAAGTTCCTGCCAAAATTCCAAAGGGAATGTAATCACTTTATTTACAAATACTTCGTTATTAACAACGGTTTTTCTTCCGTACTATAAATATGGTTAAAACCACGTGATAAAGCGACGCTGCAGCTATATTATGATTGACAGCACGAATAGGAAGGACCAAGCTCTCACAAATACAGCTCTCACTGTATGGTGAGTTTAGAGAATCAGAGGCAATTTTTACAGGTAACGAGACATTTCATCTAAGTCTTCAGGGGTCAGTCTTAACGACGCATCTGCATTTTGTTTCATAATCGATGATTGATGTAGATAGCTCGCTAGTCACCCTCATCATATGCGTAATAAAAGTATTTATTATACATAATATGCCCTTATTCTATAAAAAAATATTTGTATTTATAAACTTATAACCACATTCAATTCTTCAATGTCGTTTTATTATTCCCTTCAGTAGTAAGCTTTAAAAATCACCGCGCATCGTTTTATACGTTAAAATGGCACATTTATCGTTAAACTAGAGATAGAGTTGTTTCACAAAATATTTGCCTTAAAAATGACAAATACGATAACCGGCGCATTTCTAATGCTATAGTCATCATGTCTAGTTAGCCAACCATTTCAAAGAAACCTAAGTAATTAAAACTGGAATTCATAGCCAACATTTAAGTATTTCACAGATTTAAGAATACACCAATTTGTCTGTGACTGAGTGTCTCTGTGACTGTCCAAATTTCGTTAACCATGCCCTAGCTTATTACTTCATATCATGAAACGTACATTAAAAACTTTGTGTAAAGGAAACACATCAACATGTTAAATTTGCTTAAAAATTGCTAGTTTATCTCCGACAGTGCTTGCTCATCCGCTTTTATTCTGTAATAAATTTCATTTTTGCTGCCGTCAAATGATTCATAAAAATAGAATCAATAATTTTTAATATAGTTGTAATACACTATGTACTTAAGTATTTTGTATTAATTTTCGGCAATACAAAGTGCAATACAATAAATATTATATATAAAAAATAATCTAACAATAGCCAGCGAAATCAAAAGTAAATTTAAAATTATAATTCTAAAAGTTGTTAATTTCTATTTACTGTCATATATTATATTACCTTAGGAGATTGATGAAAATTTAATAAGAAATGTTACATATTTGACAAGTTAGTGCACGTTAAATATTAGACAATAAACAAGAAAGATTGATTCATGATTTAAACTCTACATTAATGCTGAATGATGGGTTTCCCGGGACTTTTCACCCATCGCTATGAATTCCAGTGTTAGAGAGAGAGAAAAAGTTTTTACCTGGCGCAGCGTATGAACACGTATCATTGCAACAAGGTGCTGTGTTTGTTGTCAGTATGCTTTGTTTGGAAGTGAAGTACAACTGAAAATATTATCACGAATTAACTCTAATAAATGTAATTCCGAATTATTCATTAACAAACGATAACAACCACATGGCCATTTGGTTTAAGTACCTGACGTCGTCGTATTTCAAGGATATGAATTTTAACTGAATCCAATAATTGTGCAAAAGGACAAATAGTTTTCGAGTTTGTTTGTGTTGTGACTGTCCACGAACCGCTGACTATGCCAAAGAGCCTTCCTAGCCTTCAGCTAGTCTTTTTAAAGTGCTAATCAGTGTTGTTATCGTAAAAATCTGATCTGCCGTATGACACAGCTGGTTTGCCGTATTTTAAGGAAAAAAATACTTAATTTCGATATTGCATTATTTATTTTTAAAACATATATTTCTCCTATTTTTCTCCTCCGTAAACGTTTTTTTTTTATGTTGGCTGCTTGTGATATTTCATCGCAAATAATAGATGAATCGCTTATTCTAAAAATCGAACAAACGGATTACGATTGTCCTGCTCAATTATGTAATCAAATGAAAATCAAATCAAATCAAATAATTTATTCAGTATCAGAGTTTTTACATAGCACTGTTATGATTGAGGATTTCTTTTAAGTAAATAAATCCTTGTGTTAGAAATCCCCCCTCTTCGTAACATTGATTAACGAATACTAATGTGATACCTACTTACTTCAATACTTAATCTAAAACCATATTTTAAATTTTGATTATTATAGTTGCTCCACAACAGACAAATTAGAGTAGACAAAAATATATGCTTTCTCAACAAATTTTACATGATACACAAAGGATTTACAATATTACAAAATAAGTGTGTGCATGTGTGCGGGCGTGGGTGCGTGCTGCTGCGTTCTTGCATGCGTGAGTGCGTGCGTGCGTGAGTGCGTGCGTGCGTGAGTGTGTACGTGCGTGTGTGCGTGCGTGCGTGCGTGCCTTTCTGCCAGCGTGCGAGCGTTCGTGCGTTCGTGCGTGCGTGCATGGGTGTGTGCGTGCGTGCGTGCGTTCGTGCGTGCGTGCGTACGTGCATGGGTGTGTGCGTGCGTGCGTGCGTGTGCGCGCGCGTGTTCGAGCGCGTGCATGAGCATGTGACTGACTCTCTCTTTCTCTGTGTGTGTGTGTGTGTGTGTGTGTGTGTGTGTGTGTGTGTGTGTGTGTGTGTGTGTGTGAGTGTGTGTGTTTATGTGTTCTTATATAATTAAGTTTAGGTGAGTTTATCATTCCTATTTTATTAAAGCGGCCCCACAGGAAGTGGGCCTGGTCGAGCCCCGACGGTTCGACAAAAATGAGATTGACTTCATTATGACGACCAGACGACAACTGTTCAGTGATGTCTCAGTGATCGCGAGGGTGAAAGCCGGCAGCGATCACCGAATGGTTAGAGGCACACTGAACCTAAACGTTAAGTTGGAGAGGTCTCGTCTAATGAAGTCAACGCTCCGTCCCCCTCGTGCTCTAATCCAATGTCCCGAAACCTTTCAGCTCGAGTTACAAAACCGTTTTCAGTGCCTAGAAGACTGCAATGAAGTGGACGATTTGAATGACAAGCTCGTGGAAACTGTCCATGCGGTCGGAGCTAAGTTCTGCAAGACCTGCCGCAGAAGAACACAAAAACTCTCCGATCACACTCTTAATCTCATGGCTGTTAGACGGGAGATGAAGCTACATTCTTCAACAGATTTGGCAGTATACAGGCAACTGAATAGACAGATCTCCAAATGCATGCGGCGGGACTTACGCAACTTCAATACAACTCGTATTAAAGAAGCGATCAAGCGGAACCAAGGCTCCAAAGTCTTTGCCAGAGATCTATCTGCCAGAAAGAGCCAACTGTCAAAGCTGAAGACTGAATGTGGCAGCATCGTTTCCGGGGCACCTGAGATTTTGAGTGAGATTGAGAGGTTCTATGGGCAGCTGTACACGTCATCGTTGGAGCCACACGCAAGTGTGAGTAACGATCCAAGAGCGAGTTTTATCCGACATTATTCCGATGATATCCCGGACGTCAGTCTGAGCGAGATTAGAATGGCTCTCCAGTACCTTAAAAACGGCAAGGCCCCAGGCGAGGATGGAATTACAGCGGAGATTCTGAAAGCGGGTGGAAAACCGGTACTTGAAGTCCTTCAGAAGCTCTTTAATTCCGTCCTCCATGGTGGCATTACACCGGAGGCGTGGAGCAGAAGTGCGGTGGTCTTATTCTTCAAGAAAGGCGACAACGCTCTCTTAAAGAACTACAGACCGATTTCCCTTCTGAGCCGCGTCTACGTGCTGTTTTCGAGAGTTATTACAAATCGTCTCGCGCGCAGACTTGACGACTTCCAGCTTCCTGAACCATAGACCACATACATACCCTACGGCAAATTGTACAGAAGTCCGAGGAGTACAATTTGCCACTATGTCTGGCGTATGTGGACTATGAGAAAGCCTTTGATTCCGTCGAAATTTGGGCGGTGCTGCAGTCCCTTCAGCGGTGCCAAGTTGACTGTCGATAAATCGAAGTGTTGAAGTGCTTGTACAGTAGGGCTACGATGGCTATCCGAGTACAGAATCAGAGTACGAAACCTATCCAATTGCAGAGAGGTGTAAGACAGGGTGACGTCATATCCCCGAAACTCTTCACCGCTGCATTGGAAGACGTTTTCAAGCTTCTGGACTGGAAAGAATACGGTATCAACATCAATGGCGAGTACATCACTCACCTTCGATTTGCCGACGATATAGTCCTTATGGCAGAATCGCTGGAGGACCTAAGCACTATGCTCAATGACCTCAATAGTGCCTCCCAACGGATAGGTCTTAAGATGAACATGGACAAAACAAAGATCATGTTTAATGTCCATGTCACACCTATGCCGGTAGTTGTTGGGAACACTAAGCTCGAAGTTGTTGACGAGTATGTTTACCTGGGACAAATAGTCCGACTAGGTAATTCCAACTTCGACCGAGAGGTCAATCGACGGATTCAACACGGTTGGGCAGCGTTCGGGAAATTACGGCATATCTTCTCGTCAGGTATACCTCAAAACTTGAAAACGAGACTGTACACCCAGTGCGTGTTGCCAGTGATCACATACGGAACTGAAACGTGGTCCTTCACTGCTGGCCGGATAAGGAAGCTCAAGGTCGCTCAGCGAGCTATGGAGAGGGCTATGCTCGGAGTTTCTCTGCGTGATAAACTCAGAAATGAGGATATCCGCAGTAGAACCAGAGTAACCGACATAGCCCAACGGATTAGTAAGCTGAAGTGGCAATGGGCCGGCCATATAGCTCGAAGAACTGACAACCGATGGGGAAGAAAGGTTCTCGAGTGGCAGCCTCGTACCAGCAGGCGAAGTGTAGGGCGTCCCCCCACTAGATGGAGTGACGACCTGGTGAGATATGCAGGAAGTCGATGGATGCAGGTGGCTCAGGACCGTGCTTTTTGGCATTCTTTGGGGGAGGCCTATGTTCAGCAGTGGACTTGTGAAGGGCTGTAATGATGATGATGAATGATGATGATTTTATTAAATACAATATTATTTTTTAATCAAGCTTCTGTTGTATGTAAAATATAATCCAAGAATGTGTTAGTTTAGGTTCAGCAAGAAAGACATCATAACTCCTAGTTTTTAATAGTGCTGTCAAAGTCATTTTGCAATTGTACTTAGTCATAGGGTAAATGTTTAAAACTTTATTATATAAAAAGGAGACCGGGTTGTAAACTGCCTTCTAGCATAACTTGACTGTAGCAATGGAAGCTACATTATGCTTGATAAATAAAAGGCGTGCGTCGAGTACAGGCATTTATTCGAACTGGCGACGGAAATACAATGCGCGCTTACCGGCTAAAAACTACCCACTACATATCATAATATGCAACACCTCCACCCTTATTTTGTACTATACATAATGACTAAGAACATAAATTATACTTAAACATAATTATTTTATATTGTTACAAATATTCTGCCTAAGAAAATAATATCAATGAACCTACTACTCAAATAAATATTACATACAATTTCTCTCTTTCAATTTTTTAATTATTACTTATAACAATCATCTATACCGTATCGTCTGACTGGTTTACAAACACGGCGAACACCCCGCGATTCATTAGTGACATTGTTGTTCGCGCCATGATTATCTATTTTCCGCACATTGGGCACGTTAGACGTTGGCGAAGTTGCCGTTAATACAGTGTCAGTGTCGTCGGTTAGGTTTGGCGATGCGCCCTCCGGTACGGCCGCGCATGGCCTGTTAACTGGCGTGTCGGACTGTTTGTTGTTGTTTACTGGAAACATTAGCGAAGGGCGGAATCGTTTTACAGGTGATTCGCGTATTGTGTGACTGTTACGATTGTTATTATTATTACGTGTTAAGTTTACTATTTTGGTTACATCGTTTGACACTCTTCGCTTTAGTTGGTCGATATGTCTGTGTTCCTCGGTTCCAGTGATAGATCTGACTTTGTAATCCGTACTACCTGTCCTCTCTATTATTGTCCCTTCCGTCCACTTATCAACGCCGCGATAGTCTCTAAACCAGACCTTCTCACCTGCTGCAAATTGTCTAATCGCTCCCTCAGCTGATGTTTCTGCTCGTTTCTGCCGCGCTTTTACTAATTCTTTCTGATCAGTTTTCAAACAATCTAAACGCATGCGTAAATTACGCCCTATGCACATTTTTGCAGGACTTTCACCGGTTGTGTAGTGTGGTGTATTTCTATAAGCTAATAGGAATCTACATAAAGACGTGTGTATGTCTGTTCTACACTTAATTGCTTTTTTAATATTACGTTTACACATTTTAACGGCATTTTCCACCGCCACATTCGAAGCCGGGTGATATGGGGCTGAAAAAATTTGTTCAATTGCATTGGAACTTAAAAATTGTCTGAACTTGTTAATGAAAAATGGAGGACCGTTATCACTAACCACTTGTTTCGGTACACCGAATCTCGCCCACATTTCTTGCAATTACTTTATAACAGCTTTCGCTGTAGTGCTATTCATTTTAATTGCCTCTATCCACTTTGAATGAGCATCAACTACAATAAGGAAAGTTTGTCCCGCTATCGGCCCCAAAAAATCTATGTGTATCCTGGTCCATGGGCGGTCTGGCCATGGCCATGAGCGCGGTGTGTGCGCCGGAGGGGCATCAGCTACCGCTGCGCACACGGTGCAGGCACGGCACACTGCTTCTACAGCCTCGTCTATGCCCGGCCACCACACATAGCTCCGAGCCAGCGCCTTCGTTTTTACTACCCCCATATGCCCCTCATGAAGCTCCGTAATAACTTTATCCCTGCAAGATTCTGGAATAACGACCCTATGTCCCCACATTACACAACCTAGTTCCACGTAGAACTCATTTTTTCTGTTAATATATGGTTTTAATTCTCTTATTTCGACGTCGTTCGGCCAACCGTCATTAATATATCTGACTACTCTACTTAATATAATATCCGACGCCGTTTCTTTTTTTAATTTATGTGATTCCAATAGTAACGCATCTGAAGCAAAATGTAAATATGTTTGTTCTGGGGTGTCTAATTCTTCCTTAGAAGCCCCTTGCTTATGCTCACTAATCAACCTAGACAAAACATCTGCTGTAATTTTGTCCGTGCGAATGTATTCTATATTAAAATCATAAGCGGATAACTTAATAGCCCAGCGTTGTAGTCGACTAGCTGCCGTGTTGGGAATACCCGCCTACGGTCCAAAGATTGTGACTAACGGTTTATGATCCGTACGTAAAGTGAACTTTCTACCAAATAAATATTGATGGAATTTGTCCATTGCAAATACTATCGCGAGGGCTTCTTTATGAATCTGACTATAGTGTTGTTCAGCGGAGGTGAGCGCGCGCGACGCATACGCCACCACCCGCTCGCCACCGCCGGCGGGCGCGCGCAGCGCCAGCACCGCGCCGAGCCCTCATCAGCTGGCATCGCATGTTACTAAATAAATAAATAAATAAAAATTCCTTTATTTTCAAAAAGTCTTATAACAAAGATTTATCGAGTTTTCCCTTTAAGTTGTCATAGACACTTGTGTTGGGAATAACTCGCTACTTCCCTTACGGTTTGCTCAAAAAGACTATTAAACTATGTATATTATATCTAGAAGCTTACAATTATAGCTTAGAATTTTAACAGTGGTAGAGCCACGCGGCAGCTTTTGCGGTCGCACGGATGGGCCGGCTCGAACCGGGTTGGTACCACGACCTCACAGAAAACCAGCGTGAAGTAGAGGTTTACCTCTGCGTTTCGCTTGGTGAGTGCAGGTGGCCGGAGGCCTTTTTTACTGGAAATGAGGCATTCCATCGTAGTCCTCACGGGTGACAACGCATCTACATTTTGATTTGTAATAGAGGATAGATGTAGATGTCTATGGGCCGCAGTAACCACTTACCATCAGGTGGACTGTGTGCTCGTTTGTCACCCTTATATTATAAAAAAAAAATGTGGGTTAGTTAGTGTGTATATATTTAGTGTGTGTGTGTGTGTGTGTGTGTGTGTGTGTGTGTGTGTGTGTGTGTGTGTGTGTGTGTGTGTGTGTGTGTGTGTGTGTGTGTGTGCGTGTGTGCGTGTGTGTGTCGGTCACATGTAAGCCCTACGGATGAGGTTCCTTGGGATCGGTATGGGTGTTCCGCATACAGGTACCGACATTAAGTTTAACCGGATTCTTAATTTATTTTTATGAAAAGTTTTTCAACATCTTCATAACTAAGTGAGTCCAACCATTCTATTAAAGTTTTCTTGCAAGTGTAAGATGACATAGGGTATATTTTAAGTAATTTATTTACTTTGTTGTATATATGGACGGACTGACAACTATATTGTCTTCTAGCGAAAGCAGTACGTACAGCAGTGACGGGGGCAACAACATCCTTCTTTCTTTTATGGCTTAGGTCGACATAAGGCAATGATTTGTGGCACGTTAAGATGAGATTCAGAACGTAGAGTTTTCGTACTGTGAGTATGTCACTCATTCTATATAGTGTGTCAGTGGGAAAACGATAAGGTTTGGAGTACATGACTTTGATAAGTGATCTCTGAGCTCTTTCGAGTGCAAGGAAGTGAGTTTTGTCAGCTCCTCCCCAAATCGAGATACAGTATGTGAGCACAGATTGGGCCAGGGCTACATAGATTCGGTTTTTAAGTTTGTTGCACATGACCTGCCGTAGTGATTTGAATACCCATATGAGTTTCCTAATGCGGTTAGTTAAGAGTTCCAAATGTGAGTGCCAGTTAAGTCGTTGGTCCAACATTATACCTAGGTATTTAGTTTGGCTGACTTTATCAATAGTAGGGCAGTCGCAAATCATGTTTCCAGGGTTTGAGCAAGTGTGGATTTTTATGGCAAAGTGATGGTCAGGTTGGGATTTGTTAGAAGGAGTGAAGCAGATGTAGTTTGTTTTTTGGGTGTTCAAGGTAAGAAGGTTATCTCTAAGCCAATTAGATACGATGATTAAACCCCTTTCAGTACCTGCTTGGACAGTATTCCAGGTGCTACCAGTAAAAACAAGAGCAGTGTCGTCCGCGTAGGAGTATATCCTGCCCCCGACATCTCGTAGATTACATAGATCATTTATGTATATTAAAAAGAGAGTCGGGCCCAGGACACTACCCTGCGGGACTCCAAAACTAGGCGTGGCTTTATCACTATGTAAATTATTTATTTTTACTTGCTGAGTTCTGTCCTGTAGGTAACTTTTAAAAAGCATGAGTGGAGTATCCCTAATACCTATGCTTTCTAGCCTGTGTAAAAGAATAGGCACAGAGACGGTGTCGAAGGCCTTTTTTAAATCCAAAAAGACTGTAAGGCATTTGCTGCCATTGTCTACTTCACCAACTATAGTAGAAGTGAGATCAAGAATCGCATCTTGAGTTGAAAGACTCTTTCTAAATCCATATTGGGAATTTGATAATAATTTAAATTTATTTAGGAAATCAACTAATCTATTGTTAAGCAGCTTTTCAATTATTTTGGAGATGGAGGTAAGGACAGAGATAGGCCTATAATTGTTTACATCCTGTCTGTCTCCACTCTTATGCACAGGGGTTACCATAGACCTCTTTAAGACGCTGGGGAATACACCAGTACTAAAGCAAAGGTTTGCGAGGTTACGTATGTACGGTACAACAAAGGCTCTAGCATGCTTTAGAAAGCCAGTGCTGATACCATCCCATCCAGGTGAGCTCCCAGAGTCCAGACTCATCAAGATGTTCTCGACTTCTTTGTCGTCAGTGTTTAGCAGGACGAAGGATGACGGCTGTGTATAGTTAGAGATAGGAGCTACTAGTACCCGACTTCTAGTACCTGAATTTGTAGTAATTATTCCAGCTAAATGATTGCCTATACAAGCAAAATAGTTATTAACATAGTTAACCGAATCTAGTGGTAGCGGTTTTAAGTTAATTAGGGCTACATTATTAGTCTTGAATGGTTTGTACCGAGTTATCTCATTTACTGCATTCCAGAATTTACGGGGGTTATTAGCAGATTTATTAATAAGTTTGCCATAATGCTGTCGTTTAAGTTTTTTGATGAGGTTGGAACAGTAATTTCGAAAACGTTTGTAAGTTATTATTAAAATTGTATTATGGGGGTCCTTTTCTACCTTTTGTTGCAAGTAATTTCTTTGCCTTATGCACCTCAGAGCTCCGGGAGTTATCCAGGGTTTTAATATCTTTTTATTGTTAGAAAAGTAGGATAGTTTAGAATTTTGTTGGATAGCTGACTTAATTATATTAATAAAAGTGTTGGCAAATTCTTCAGGGCTATTTGGCAATTCTGAAAAGGGGATACTTGTCGATATGAGAGTATTATATGCCCCATCAAAATCTGTAATTAGTTTGGACTTAGTTGGAGCTTTGTGGGTGGATGTTTTGGTCAGCTTGACCTCTTCACCAGTATACCTGCCCAATGTGCCGTCAAATAGACTCTCATGTCTGGAAATAATATCATTAAGCGAGTTATTTTTACATGGTACCATATTATGTATTTCTGTACACTTACTTAGCTTAGGTATTTCTATACGCAATTCAGACAGCCACTGTCTCCCTAATAAACTAGTGCTACCCTTATTTATTACATATAAATCTAACTGTTTTACATTATTATTATACTCAACATTTGTCTCCAAGTACCCTATCGGATAAATAGCTGAACCATCGTAAAATTTTAATTTTAATTTACACGTTTTTAAAGGTATCTCCTTAAATAATTTAATGTATGTTGAATAACTTATACAAGATAATGCCGAGCCTGTATCGACTTCCATTTTTAAGGGTTTATTATTTATAATTATGTTCATACACACCGGTCTATACTTCGCTAAAGATATCTGATACATCGGTTCCTCGCCATCATCAGACGCGTTCTGATCATCCTCAGAGACGTCACCCGTCGCCGGCCCGCTCAACCAGTGCGCCGCACCGGCCGCAGTGTGGGTGCCCGCGCTAGCGCTCGCTTGAGCAGGCATCCGCATAGCGCGTGCCGCTGCCGGCCCCGCCCCGCGGCGCTGCTTCCCGCCGTCCGCGCTGTGGCCGAGCGCGCGACCTCTGCGTGACCTTCCTCGCGCACCGTTTGAATTTGAATTATCCGATGTCATACGACGATCGAATTCCTTCTTCATGCATACTCTCCGCAAATGGCCTTTTTTTCCACAGTAACTGCATTCAAAATTTTTATACCTGCAATTTTGTGAGCTATGTTCGTCGCCACCGCACGCTGAACAATTTCTGTTTCCTAACTTATGTATCTTCTCGCTAAGTTCCCGGTCCGGATCTTGTTCCCGCGAGCCCTCCACAGCTCCCGCATCCCGCTCGGCTGCCTCTAGGGTATTAGCTAACTGTAGCGTTTTTTTATAATCAAGATCATTTTCTGCAAATAACCTCTGTCGAATAAAACCGCAGACCGCACACAAACTAATCTCGTAGGTTTTCCTCTAAGTTAGTTTTAAACTCGCAATATCTAGCCATCTTTTTCAAGTCTGCCACGTAGTTCGCTATCGATTCGCCTGCTACTTGCCGTCTTTGACGAAATCTGTACAGTTCTGCCAGGATTGATGGTGTCGGTTGTAGATGTGCACGCAGTAGATCCACCGCGACCGCATACGATAGACTTGACGGTTTCTTAGGACTCGCCAACGTAGACAACAATTCGTATGTTTCTTCACCGATGATCGCGATTAAAGTTGGTAACTTTAAATCGTCCGTTATTTTTTTAACCACAAAATACATTTCTAACCGATCCACATATGCTGACCAGTTGCCGGTTTTCACATCAAAGTCCTTGATTTTGCCTACAGACATTGTTGCGACTATTGTCTACGACACGATCAAATAAAATTATTTCCACCGAACCACGTTTTATCCTCGTCGCCACTGATAAATAAAAGGCGTTCGTCGAGTACAGGCATTTATTCGAACTGGTGACGGAAATACAATGCGCGCTTACCGGCTAAAAACTACCCACTACATATCATAATATGCAACAATGCTTTCGTCTTCTAGATATTTTAGAAGGATCATATGGAAGCGTTTTGTGACGTTTTAGAATTATATTTAATACTAGCTGGCCAGGCAGACGTTATTCTGCCCTTCATATAAAAAATCCTTAAATTCGTAATAAAAAAATACTGAGTTGTTATCAGGATAAAAACTATCTTATCTCTTAAGTTGGACCAAATTGAACACAGTGTGCAAAATTTCATTGAAATCAGTTCAGTAGTTTAATAGTTCATCGCGGACAAACAATGTGACTTGTAATTTTTATATATAAAGATATACAATTGCCTAACTGTAAGAACATCACATATTTTGTATAGGTTTTCAGTGGGAAACCAATAAGGTTTAAAGCTCATTACTTTTAGCAGTACTTTTTGTTCTCTTTCTAAATCGAGAACCTTCGTCTTACTAGCACCACCCCAGACTGGGATACACTAGACCATTAGTGACTGAGCCAATAAAACATAAATTAGTGTTAATAGTTTCTGGTCAGTTACATGTCTCAGCTTTTTAAACACCCATATGAGTTTTCTAACTCTTCCCACCATTAGTTCTAGATAGGCGTGCCAGGATAGTTTCGGATCAACTACAACTTCCAAATACCTTGTGTTGTTAACTTTGGTAGTGGCTTTGCAAGAGTAATTATTTTGAAGGATGTCACAGTCATGAAGTTGAATTTTGAAATTATGTTCAGGTTGCGTTGAATTATACTTTGTGTATGCTATGTAGTTTGTCTTATCCGTATTCAATGTTAAAAGGCTAGATTATAACCAGTTAGCTACCCTGACTAGCCGCTCTTCCGTGACATGGCGTACGGAATCCCACGTGTTGCCAGTGAAGTCAATGACATTGTCGTCTGCATAGGAAAAACTTGTCCCACGTTGATACTCAAATTACAGAGGCTATCGATGTAAATCAATTACAGATTTGGCCCAAAGACACTTCCCTGTAGGACGCCATACGTCACATCACATTGATTACTATTATATTGTCCTATTTTCACGCATTGTTTTCGCTCATTGAGGTAGTATGATAATAGCGCAAGTGCCACTCCTCTTATGCCAATACTCTCCAGCATTTGTATTAGAATAGGGACAGAGACAGTATCAAATGCTTTTTTTAAATCTAAAAACACTGCAATACATTTCTTTTCCCTGTCGATATTGTTAACGATATGAGCCGTTAATGCAATGACTGCATTTTCAGTTGAAAGATTTTCACGAAAGCCCTATTGCGATTTTGATAGAAAATCAATTTTATTTAAATCATTAAGAGAGAGTTTTTCATTCACTACAGAGACATATAGTCTCTTGATAATTACTTTCTCCATATTTTTTGAAATGTTGGTTAAAACTGAAACTGGTCTATAGTTGGCTACATGTTCTCTGTCACCATTCTTATACACCAGCGTTATTATTGCCTTTTTGAGCGCAACTGGGAAGACTCCATGTTCAAAACAGAAGTTAGTAAAGTTTTTTTTATACGAGAGGGGGCAAACGAGCATGCAGCTCACCTACCACCGCCCATGAACAACTGCAACACCAGGGGAACCAGGGGAATTGCAGATGCGTTGCCGGTTTTTCAAAAAGGAGTAGGCTCTTTTCTTGAAGGTCCCTAAGTCGTATCGGTCCGGAAAAATCGCTGATGGTAATCGATTCCACAAGGAAGTTGTGCGAGGAAGAAAACATCTTCTAAATCGCACAGTGGTGGACCGCCAATCATCCAGATGGTGGGGATGGTATCGGGAGTTCTGCCGCGATGTGCGTTCTTGAAATTTGGAGGCTTGGATTAATCCGAACAACTCCTCAGAGCACTCCCCATGTTAAATGCGAAAGAAAATGCAAAGGGATGCAACATCTCTTCGCAGCGCCAATGAATCGAGCCGATCGAAAAGGACTCGGTCGCCGACGATTCGAGCCGCTCTGTGCTGGATGCGGTCAAGTGGAAGGAGCTGGCACTGGGGAGCCTCGGTCCAGAGATTGGAACAGTATTCTATGTGAGGCGAAACCTGCGCCTTGTAAAGTTGCAGGCGTTGTGCCAGCATGAAATTATGCGAAATTATGGGCATTACTTGCCCAGACGCTTGTTTTAAATACTGAGTAGATACATTATCCCAGCCTGGAGCGCTCCAGATTTAAGGCTCAACAGAATTTTGTGAACCTCTTCAGGATCGATTTCCTGAAAAAACATGGACGCAACAGGTGAGTTAAAACAAAAATTGCTAGCACCAACTTGTTGTGTAGAAGAAAGTGTTTGTTAGAATATCCTCAGCTAGGGTTTTGTCAACATTAGTGAAGTATTCGCATACATGATCAATAGACAACTTTGGGGAAGTGTGTATGTCTAGCAACTCCAGACTATTTGCTTTTCTTTTGTTACCGCTTGTTATGGTATTTATTGTATGCCATAAAGTCCTGAGGCTTTTTCTATGTTTAGTCAAGAGTACTTTATCATATTGAATCTGAGATTTTTTAATTATGTGATAACAAAAATTGCGGTATCTTTTGTGAGTTATTTTTAAGATATCATTATGGGTCAGCACGTAATTTTCGTTGCATGTCGTTCCGATTTCGGATGCACCTTAAAATACTTGGTGTATTCCATGGTTTAATTAACTGATCCTTGGAGGAAATTCGTTTTGAGATAGTGTTGTCCATGAAACATTGCTGCAAGTTTTTTAAAAAAAATCGTTACCCCCACACTAGGATTTTCTCCTGTATAGTGGAGGCAGTTTACAAACATAAATTGCACAAGGAAAAACATCCAGACCCGGAACTATTATTTGCAGGCGATACAAATTGCGGGATTCAAACCCGCGGCACCCAGCGCAGCAACTCGTTGCTAAACCACTGCGCTACGGAGCCGTAATAAGGATGTTAGTTAATTCTGTGGGATTCTCATATAATATTGAATTAGCTAGATTACTGTCTTTTAGGCTTAACAGTGCATTTTCATAATTTGTAATGGTTTTATATTTAATATTATTGTTATTTTTATTTTTATTTATATCTTTTGTATCGGTATTCGTCAATTTTAGGAATATCATCTGATGATCAGTTACAGTGGTGTCAAAGATTATAATGGACGCCAAGTGTATATTAATGAATGGGTGTGAATGAGACGGCGAAGATAGCCAATCTTTTTAAGAGTCAGTTCCGGGTTCAGTCTTCTTTACAGTCACCTATTGAAGTCGATGCTGAGATTCATCACCAGACTGGTGCACCAACTCATGTGCCCGATCGCATCACCGCTAGGGACATCACTGTTTTGGTAAATGGCATGACTGGAGGAAAGTCACCTGGTCACGATTGGCTTAGCATCGAGCACTTGAGCACGCTGGACCGCACTTACCTAGACTGCTGGCACTCTTTTTCACCCTCTGCATGAGGCACTCTTATTTGCCGGGAGAGCTAATGAGAACGGTCGTGGTACCGATTTTGAAAAACAAAACCGGCGATATTTCGGATATGTGCAACTATCGGCCCATTTCATTAGCGACAACTGTGGCTAAGATACTTGACGGTGTGCTGGAGAGACAGTTAAAAGTGCATATTAAGTTAAACGATGCACAATTTGGTTTTAGACCAAATCTATCCACTGAGTGTGCAATACTGTCGCTGAAGCACATTGTGGAGTATTACACTGTAAGGAATACGCCAGTGTATGCGGCTTTCCTAGATCTTTCAAAGGCTTTTGATCTTGTCAGGTATGACATTCTGTGGGATAAATTGCGAAAGGCTGGTCTACCCGTCTCGTACATTAGCATTTTTAGTTATTGGTACGGTCATCAAATTAATCAGGTCAGGTGGTCTAACGCACTGTCTGACGAGTATAGGTTAGAATGCGGTGTGAGGCAAGGGGGGTTAACCTCACCTACGCTTTTTAATCTATATATAAATGAACTGATTCATAGACTCGGGAGTGCACATGTCGGCTGCTCTATTGATGGACTCTGCATGAACAATATCAGTTACGCAGACGACATGGTGCTTCTGAGCCCGTCAGTCAGTGCACTCAGACGGCTTTTGATCATATGTGAGGTTTATGCAGAAGCCCACGGTTTGAAATATAATGTTGCAAAGAGTGAGGTCATGGTGTAAGGTGGGCACGAAGAAACCTAATTTCGTACCACCTGTAACTTTAGGGGGTGTTGCACTTAAACGAGTAACCGAATTTAAGTACCAAGGCCATGTGGTTACCCAAGATTTAAAAGATGATAAGGATATTGAAAGAGAAAGGAGGACGCTGGCTGTCCGCTGCAATATGCTGGCCCGCCGGTTTTCACGTTGTACAGTCGAGGTAAAACTTATTTTATTTAAGGCCTATTGCCAATCCCTTTATACGTGCGCCTTATGGGTCAGATTTACGCAACGGGCATACAACACCCTACGTATATATTATAATAACGCTTTTAGATTGTTGCTGGGGCTCCCACGTTACTGTAGTGCATCAGGTATGTTTGTTGACGCTCACATAGACAATTTTTCATCACTGATTCGCAAAAAAACTGCGTCACTGATGCACAGGGTTCGTGGGAGCGCCAACAGCATTCTTAACGTAATTAGCGAGAAACCCGATTGTACTTTTTTGAGGCACTGGATGCATGTTCATGTCCATGTATCCGTTGCCTCGGACAGGCAACCCAGATATATGAACTAATGTTTATTTAATTTACTCTCCTTTACTTTACTTTAATTTAGTCTACTTTTAACAAATTATGGTCTGCAATAAATGATTAATTATTGTTATTATATCATTAATATAAGTTATGTTTATGATTTTGTTAATATATTATTAAGTGGGGTCTGTTGTGAGTTACGTTTACATTGATTTATATTATTGTGTTAATATTAAATAATTATTATATTTTCAATATTATTATGAATACTTATGCATTTGGAATAATTTTAGTAATGAGTAATAATTTTAGTGTGTGTGTAATAAGTGTCGCTGCCGGGAACAAAGTCAATGGTGCCCTGGCTGCGTTAGTCAAAAGGCAAGGCGTAGTGAACAGTGCACGCCTCGCAATACATAACGCAGTGTTGGTACCGACTTTGTTATATGGCAGCGAAACCTGGGTGTGCCAGAAGAAGCATAAAAGCAAGTTGAATGCAGTGGAGATGCGATATCTTCGTAAAATGTGCGGCGTTACCATGGCCGACCTAAAGCGAAACGAAGAGATTCGCGATATGGCAGGTTGAAAGATGACCTTATCACAAAAATTGATAAGGGCGTGCTTCGATGGTTTGGGCACGTTGAGCGAATGAGTGAAGACCGAATGGTGAAGAAAATATATAGCGCGAAAGTTAATATTAAAAGGTGTCGAGGTAGACCGAGACTAACTTTCGAAGACCATGTGAGCAAACTGCTCGAAGAGGGGAGGGTCAAGAGTACTCGGATACCTAGACGTGCATGTATGAAGAAGATAATGAATCTGAAAAAAGCGAAAGAGGTATGTAAGGATCGTGACACTTGGCGATCTGTTCTCTCTGGCTACCCCGTCAGGGATTGTGCGTGAAGATAAGTTAAGTTAAGTTTTAAGTAATAATTTTAGTATTAGAATTAACTTAAATGAATGTAATATTACCCTATGATCCTTGATGGTCGAAATAAATAAATAAATAAATAAAAATAAATTAATATCTATTTTCAGCATAAAATGGTCCAAACAGTTGTTCTTCCTTGTAAGGCTATACGTGGCCTGGAAGTATGCATTGCTAACATATTGAGGTATGCCAATCTATTTGTATGTTCGTGTGATTATTCAATGGTTTTATTGATAATATTAATATCACCACTAATAACAACATTTTTATATCCTTTTATAGTATTTAAATGTCTGCTCAATGAGTTTATAAAAAGTTCAGCATTTCTAATTGAAGGCGAGTGATAAATGCAAATTAATTGCATAGCTGGGTAATACAACTTGCACGCATGACGCATATATTAAGTTCTTTTATATTGCTTTTAAGTATGTTTTTTACATAAACGACTACCCCATCACACTGATTAATATGATTTGTAGTGGAGAAAGAGGTATAATAATTCAACTGAGGTATTGTTTCATTACCGTCAAGTCTACATTCGCTTCATATAAACAAGTCAACCTTAAAGTTAAAGTTCGATAGCGAAATGTAATTTTTTTTAAATATGCTTCGGATATGTTGTGCGATTATAGTGAAGTCAGTGTTTTTTACGTAATGCAATGTTTTCGAGAAGTTATGAATTGATTCTACTTTTGACTGTGCAACTTTGATTTTATCTATTACTCTCAGATTAATGAGAGAAATATCCATTTATGTTTTCGTATATAAGGCTGATTTTACGTACCATAAGTAATTTAGTTTAATTTTGATTTAGTTTTATTAATATTACGATTTCTTTTGATTTACTTATAATTTTGTAAGGAATGTACAAAAATATTGTAAGTATGTGCATTGTGTGTGTGTTTGTGTTGTGTGTTGTGTACTTGTGTTTACTTTTACATAGTGGGCTTTGCCCGAATATGGAGCAAGCACTTAGTCAAAGCAAATAATGGAACATAAATAATATTGAACAACAAAGAGAAATGTCTAATGCCTACCGTATAAAGCTCAACGCATAGTCATGTTTTCTGCATCAAGCCGTTTATTTGGGCTTCACTTTAAACCGTTATTACGCGAGACGTGTTATGCTCTCGCAGGTACAGTCGGCCATACGCACTCCTACAATACATGAAGGTCCTTTTTTTGGCGAGTTCCCGTGCTGAAAAACAGTAAAGCCCCTTTGGCGATTAGCTGCTCCGATACGAAAATAGGCGTATCTTCATTCCTCTTAAACCCAAGATTTTTGGCACAGAGCTTTTGTTTATTTTTCCTATTGATGGCTTTACACTTAGAAAAGGTTCAGTCTTCACGATTGAGGACGAGGTCTCGACTATAATTGGTGAGTCACCCTTCGCACCCTTTTTTCTTTTTACTCGAAAGATGTCCTTGAAATGCCCTTCAATAAGCTTGCATCCGACTGTTTTTGACAATGTCATCACCATTCCTATAAAGTTTTCTCTTGCTTCTTCGGTTGTTTTGGATACTTAATCTCAAAGTAGGCCTTGCGGCCTTCCTTGTTTTGGCTTTCGAGATGATGCAGTTTTTTTTTTGTTGAGATCTTCATTTTGATTTGCTAGGAACGATATTGTCTTTTCTATACTAGAATTTGTGTCCTTAATTTCTAAAAGCGTCGTGGTGATTTTATTAATTTCACGTTATTGTACCTTAGACATAGTGTTTGTCATGGTCCTCAATTCCTCTCTAAACAGATCAAACCTATCAGGTTCAATATCGTCCTCCGGGCACTTACTTTTGCAGCGCTGGGCAATAAAGCTACTATTCAAATGATGTCCTCTCAGGTCTAGATGTGATTCGGAGGGAGATTTATTCAATAAATAAGCTTCCATTTGTGTAGCAGTGTTCGCTGAGCCTTAAATCGAACGCCACTACTATATGAGGCGGGGCCAAGTAAGTAAGCAGGGGATGGCCGAGCACAGGTAAAGATGTCCTCGGGTGCGCGCACATCGATACGTCAGTGGGCGGGGCTACTATTGCAAGGACAAGATGCCGTTGACCTCATAAGCGCTGATTAGTTGAAGTTAAACAAAAGGTCTCACGGTAACTTGCAAGCGTTATACCAGTGTCCCAGATATTACTCGGCGCTGCGCAGGTTATGTTTACGCTTCTTAGTTCTTATACATTCCTAATATTTCATGTTGATTTAATTGAGTTAATTTTGAATAAAAATTTTTGAATAAAAGTTCTAAATGTTTCTGTATACGTCTTACTCCTAGCGGAGATCCGGAGGGAGAGGAGTGATTACCGACGACGCTGAGTGAGAGGCGTGGAATTTTACCTTGTCGTTGGGATATCGTACCAGCCAACTACCTCTACCTTCTGCTGACGACTGATCCAAATAGGTACGATGTTCAGATTACCTTACTCTTGGGAAGTTCTGACCACTGTCTGGTGAAATCTATGTCGTTATGTTCCCCACCAAATTACGCTTTTGCAAGAGTATTTTTTTGCTAAGAAATGCGGCGAGTGTGGTGATATAAGTCAGCAGATTGGGATGAAATGCGGCATTTCTTTGCATCTTATCTTTGGCGGCAGGTCTGCTTCTCTTTTGAAGATCCGTCGAGCTGCGCGGATGTCATAACCGATGTGATACATAAAGCGATGAATTATTTCATAGCCTTTGCTGACTAACTGGCATTAGTGGTAAAGCTCGTGCATGGTTCAACGTTGAGTGCGCTTTTATTGGAAATCACTAGAATATGGCGTACTTATACTGAGTCATTAAAACTCTCGGTGTTAGCCTTAAGAAGAGAATCTTTAACCAAGCCACCAAGTCCTGCAAAAAGGCATTAGGGCAAAACAGTTTCGACTGCATTAAACGTATTTTTCTGGCAAGCTTTCTGTCAAACAATCTGGCAGCAGAGTATTTTATCTCTCGCCAAAGCGGTCAAGACAAACTTTTGCCGGTCTACACTGCCTCCGCTGATAAGACCAAATGGCTCAGTGGCGCATGCGGCTAAGGGTAAAGCGAAGTTATTTGATTTTCTTTTTGCTTTCAGTTCATGTCTCAACAGTAGCAACAGCGTACCACTTTAATTTGTCAGAGGTGCATATTACCAACAAGGAAGTTCTTAAAATTTTGCAAAGTCTAGACGTAAACAAAGCTAGTGACCTGATGTTATACCAGCTATATAATTCTAAAGGTCTGTGCGCCTGAGATGTCTCCTGTGTATATACGCCAGTTCCGTGTTTCATTCAGGACTGGAGTAGTGTCCAAATCTTGGAAACTAGTCAATGTGCCTGTGTCTAAAAAAGGCAACCATACCGAACCTGACAACTATCGTTCAATCTTAATAACATCCATACTCTACAAGATTACCTAGTGAATTAAGACCTAGAGCAGAATGATCTCCTCAGTGACCGCCAGTACGGGTTTCGCCGAAATAGATCAACTGGGGATCTTCTAGTGTACCTATCCCACGCACATACGGAGCAAAGCCCTCAAGAATAGTCTGGAAGCACTTGCAGTTTCCCTTGATGTCTCTTAGGCCTTTGACAGTATTTGGCATGCTAGCCTATTGGGCAAGCTTTCAACATACGGCATAGTTGGCTTGATTGACTGGGGGAAGGACTTTCTGAGTTAACGATCTCTCCGAGTCCAACAGTCGCTACTCATCCAGTTCTATCGCGACAAACACCGGAGTTCCTCAGTGATTCGTTCTCTCCGTAACTCTCTTTCTGCTGCATATTAGTCACCTGTTCATTCCTGGTATCTATGGGTATACAGATAATAGCTCAGTAATCGAGAGGTACCAGGCGAATGTTCGGGACAGTCGGGATCAAATCCAGTCCGAAAGAGATGCTATGGTTGAACGTGCAAATAGCTCATTGCAGGCAGTCTTCGAATGGAGCGATGCCAATCTCGTGAGATTTATGATGATTATTATGATTGACCGCTAAAAGGAACCCGCTCACACTGGCTCCTACTTTCCGGACTGTATCCTTGGAGTACACTGACCGCCTCCAGTTGTTAGTGAACCTCAACTATGGGCGGGCGGTTCCTTAAGTCCAGAGCCAAAGCAGCCGCAAGGAAACTTTGTGCCCTTGCAAGGGTGCGGCGGTACTTCAGGCCGGGGCAGTTTTTACCTTAGATAAAGCGCAAGTCCGCACTTGCATGGCGTAGTGCTATCACATCTGACCTGAAGCTAGTCTTGATTTGGTTGAAACCAATCTTGTCAGTCTTGATCACAGGCACAGAGTAGTCAGTCTCTCGGTATTCTATAGGATGCACTTCGGTGAGTCATCATCATCGTCATCATCATTACAGCCCTTCACAAGTCCACTGCTGAACATAAGCTTCCCCCTAGCAATGCTACAAAGCACACTCCTGAGCCACCTGCATCCATCGACTTAGTCTGTATGTCTTACCAGGTCGTCACTCCATCTTGTGAGGGACACCCTACACATCGTCCGCCGGTACAAGGTCGCCACTCGAGAACCTTTTCTTCCCATCGGTTGTCGGTTCCTCGAGCTATATGGCCGGTCCATTGCCACTTCAGCTTACTGATCCGTTGGGCTATGTCGGTCACTCTGGTTCTACTGCGGATATGTTTATTTCTTAGTTTATCACGCAGAGAAACTCCGAGCATAGCCTTCTCCTTATCTTTTTCTCCTTTAGTAGGCCTTTTCATCACACATTTTTTTGTGCGCTTGCGTTAATAGTCATCTTTTTCGTACTGTTTGTTTATTTTTTTAAAAGATTTTTTAAAAAAGATTTTGTTTTATGTAAGAGAAATGTTAAAATATCTGTGAAATGTTAATATACTATATTCATTCAACAAATCCAACAAAAAATAAATTAATGTCTTAATTAAAAAATAAATATTTTCAATCGATTATAATCATGTTATCTGTACAAAAAGGAACAATCAAACGGTGTTGTTATAGAGTATTTATGTAGTAGTGATACACGGTATAAGTCATTTTAAGCTATCACATATTATTTTATAAGCCTTGCCTGCATATTGCAAAAAAAGAAATTAAATCATCAGGTAAAGTACATATTAAAACTAAACTAAAATTTTTGTACTGCCGAGATTTTTGAATATCACTGCCATTATCTTCATCTATACATGATGAGACCAAGCAATGATACATAGATCCTTAGTACAAATTCTTTGGCACACCTTATGAGGGAAATGATTGCCAAATTTGAGGACAGTTTATTATTTGTGTTTGCGAAACACTTTGATTTGGATTGTGTTGCTTCAGAATGTTCAGCCATTTCCCGTTGACAACGGCTGGGTCGATGGGTACTTTATTTCTGACTAGCTGTGCCCGCGGCGTAGCTCGCGAATATAGGTTTTACATACATACATACATACATATAATTACGCCTCTTTCACGTAGGGGTAGGCAGAGACCACTTCTTTCCACTTGCTACGATCCTTACTTACTTGTTTCGCTTCGTCCACTTTCATTATTCCCTTCATACATGCTCTACGGTTTAGGGTACTCTTGACCTGGCCTTACTTAAATAATTTGACGTTTAGGGTAAGAGAGTATTAAACGATTTATATCATTACTGTATGAATAAGTGGTAACAAAATAAATCGATATGCTCAAAGTTCTAAGTCGTTTATGATAGAGCTTCTGTGTAAACGACGATAGAAGTAGACTTAGCCGGGGCGTACAGAAAAAGGTTACGGGGACTACTAACGCGGGAAAAAGCAACATAGAGTTGGCCATGTGCAAAACAATCAGTACTGAGGTACACATCTGCAACGCGTAAAGTTTGACCTTGCGCTTTATTTACGATCGTCGCATAACACATGCTGAGTGGGAAACACGCTTAAAATAGGGATATTCGATGATCATCGATGTTAAAAATTAAAACTTCGATATTTTAACATCGAAACATCGACATCAATGAACCCATAATCGATAATTGGGAACCTGCAAACAATACGAACTCGCGAAATCAATATCAACTAAATCTTGTATCTGCTCTGAAGATTAAAATTTTGAATTCCTGAACGCATCGTTAACCTAAAAAATGTCATTATGGTATGTCAAATTTAATAGTCAAGTGTCACCTGTAATGTCACAATGGTCACTGCTTTCGCTTTATTTTGTAGTGTCCTTGTCGGTTGTCGCATAATAACTATTCTACGTAAATTGATATTCAAGTTAATTGTTACTTTTCCCTTGCTGTGTATATTATCTACATAATTTTGAAACAATGTGTAAGTATCTACTTATACAAAAACCATCGATAATAGTCAACATCGATGGTTTGAGTAGCCTAAACATCGAACATCAATGTTGAGCTATCGATGCCAACATCGATGTCATCATCGATGTTATCATTATGTTTAAAACTGAAAGGAAACTTATTTGGTATTAGAGGGATTCTGGGTATAAAATAGGCTTGCGTAAAAAATATCGATATATCGAAATATCGATATTTTTTAATAAAAATATCGATATATATCGTCGATACTTAAAATCGCGATATATCGACATATCGAAATCTATTTTATAGTATCGAATTCATATCAGTTTCGATATATTTTAAAATGTTGTATGGTTTGTTTCGTCGTCCAACCGTCAGTTGATAAAATTTTGGACCTTATCTAATTTACATCATTCAAATGATGACGATACATCGATAATCGATGTATCGTCATCTCGATATTTATCACGCGATATATTATATCGATGCTGTTTATAAATATAGATTCGAATTTGATATGTATCGATATATTTTTCCCTTTGCCCATCCCAAGTATAAAACAATATCACGACATTTATTGCAATTTTGCTACTTTTCGTCGAGTTTCGAGTTTTGTTGAATATCTTCGGCATACGTCTCTTTTTTCTGGATTTTGTTCCTGATGATGTTTGTGCTTAGAGTTGTTAGCCTACACCCTACACGGCTCTTACAGGCTTACAGTTTCGTCGGTCTGATGAATATAAATCTTTTCAGTGAGTCAATATGATTCACCTGCGAAAAATATTAACACCGCAATTCAGAAAAGGTTGTAATTTGTACAACGCCATCTATTACGTTCTTTGTGAGAAAACATCCTTTTTTAATTTAAGGAAAACATATTTTTTTTACTGTGTTTTAAGTATAAATATATTATAATAGAACGTTTTTTTACACACGAATCTTTTTATAACAATTTCTGAGATTTTGTGGCGCCATTAAACAAATTCGAACCTACATTTCAAAATAATAATTAATAAGTTTCGATAGAATTAACCAATTTTAATAAAACAAAGATTAAATGAACTTGATAATACGCTTAATGGTTTTCTTAAGGATTTCATTGAAAAAAATATGTTTACTCAAAACGTCATGCGTCCATAAACAAACAGACAGACCGTCAGACAGTACAATTCTAAAAATTATAAAAATGTACTTATTTAATGATTTTCAGTCCGCAATCCCCATAATGATTTTAGTCACAAATTAATATACTATACAATATTCGGAAACAGACACAACATGTTATTACCATTTTTATTATATGTATAGATTTAAAGAGAGATGTCGATCAATTCTAAAAATAAGAGATTAATTGACACGATTGATACATATAAACATAAAGGAACTTATAAATCAGTGCCTGCATAGTAAGCAAAAAAGAAAGTTTGATCCTCGCCGAAAAACGAAATTGTTAATAGCTCTTAAAATTTGATTTACTACATAGAGTGCTCGGCGGTAAAAAATAAAAAATAAATGAGATTGTCAACACGCAGTAGGGCAGCGTGTCGTGTAATGTAAAGGTTACAAGCAAATATGAAACTCATGTACAGAAAAAAATCTTAACTTGCCTTTTTGTATCACATTTGTGCCACACCACCATCTATCGATGAAATTGGTTAACTATTGTACTTTAATTTAGTTTAGATAATAAGGTTAATATATTTTGTATATATTTATTACGTTCTTTATGTAATACTTTTGTTTACTGCGTTTTAGATATAATTATATCATTATAGAACAATATTTTACATCATTTAATTATGTGTTTATAATATGATATTAATTTAAAATGTACTTGATGACTCATCCAACGCCACTATTGAACAAATTCGTACCTAAACTTAGTACCCATACTTCAGAATATTTGTCATAACTTTTGATGGAATTAACCAATTTTAATGAAATAAGACTAAATGTAACCTGAATATACACTTAATAATTTCCTTAACTATTCTTATGATATAAATTAGTACTTTATACGTGATACGTTAACAAGCAAACAGACATACAGACAGAAAAATCTAAAAATGGTAGAAATGTATTTAATTACTTATTTTTTAGTACCTCTCAATCACTTTTATTACAAAAATATAAAATGTACAGACATCTGCTATTTACAATTTTATTATATGTATAGATTGCATTTCTTATCCCGAAAAGTAAATTTATTTATATTTAATACATTATTTAACATAATATGATATTTTTTAACTACTGTCAAAATATCAAATTAATTCGTTCACTACGAACCAAAAGAGGTGATCTCAATCCGGTAAGCCCTTTGATAAAAGCCGTCACAGATAACTTAGATAATAATAATGCTCTTAGATATAAAAAATTAATAAATAAGTTACATACCGAACAAAACGTGATTAAAAATAAAATGACAATACATTCTGAAATGGTGGGCTCCTTAACAGACGTGGCAAATTCTACTAAAAGAATTTTTTTACGAGTAGAAGATAATATTCAAAACATTAATCAAGCTTTAAACAATTCCGATTTTCGAGAAACGATTACCAAACTCATTCACCTTATAATATCTTCCTTGATAATTTTCATAATTTATATTTTCATTTGAATGAAATCGAAACAGCCATTTTTTTAGTAAAATTCAAGTACTACACCAGTCAATAATTAATACAGAAGACCTTATAATATTGTTCAAGGAAATAGAACAAACTGATAAATTAATGTTTCCTGTCACTTATGAAAATATTGTAAAGTTAGAAAGATGTATCGAGATAAAAGTCTATATAAAACAGAACCAAATACAGTTTATTATGAGTATTCCACTTATTAGAAATGAAACTTTTAACTATTACAAATTAGTTCCCTTAGCTGTATTACATATCGACCAGAGAACTCTCATCCTACCTAAAAATCCGTACCTACATGTGAAAGGGTTGACAGTAACACCGCTCTCTCAGTCATGCCGCGAGGTCGATGAATGTCGATTCCTGTATCATGAGAACGACATACAACTCTTCACTGATGACAAATGTGTCGTAGAAATCATGCAGTTTCACACAAATATCTCAAGTTGTCACCCGATCCCTGTCACCCTTGAAAATATGAAGATCTACTTCATACAACCAAATTGTTGGATAGTTTACTCAAATACGGAAACATCCATGACTAAATTCTGCGACAATGAAGTTAGCCAAGAGATTCTACTAGGAATCTATCCCTTAAATATGGATGATAACTGCAAGATGAAAATCAAAGGATACGAACTGAAAAGACATCAGATTCAAGGTAAAGAAATAACTTACCTAAAACAGCCAGTAATAAACTTACCAAAGATTATAGATTAACAGTCAATTACTCTGAAGAAGCCTATCAATCTCGATGCAATTAATATAGCGTACGTACAGTTCCTATATCTATTACTGCAGAATAGAATGGGAGAAATAAGTGAAAGTGGGTTAAGTGAAAAAAGTGAAATAAATAAAATTGTTAATTTAGTGACTATAATTTTAGTTATTATATTAATTATTTTCAGTATTATTTTTAAACATAAATTGATTGAAGTCTGTAAAATCTGGAAAATTGAAGATAATCCCGAGGATAATCCCGAACTTGTGGGGGAGGAGTAATATCGCCTCAATCCATCCCTGGCTGAATATTCCGAACAGTCACTACAGCATTTGCGTGAGAAGTCGAGTGATAATTTTAAGTAATATAAAACGAACACTTATTCGGTGGCGACATGATAATTGTACAAGACTTACTTAACATTAATATTAATTCATTCTGTAACTAGCCACCTTCGAACATTAAATCATTCTATACATTAAATTGTGTTATTAAAGAGACTGTCGAGGTTCGTCGCAATTTAAGTAGGTAATATCATGTTTATTTATATTATTACACATTGATAAATATGAAGTAAGATGTTTTAAACTGGTTGTGTAAGGATAACAAAAACTAATGTATAATTTAATTGTATTTATTATTGTCAATCAGAAGGCCCCCAGTCCCCGGCGGCCCCGCTATTCCTGGCTACGGTGGCGACCATGGTAACGGCGGGGCAGGGGGTGCTAAGAATCTCCGGTGGAGGTTCGCATGCCACCTTAGACGACTCGACCTGGTAACGTACAACGCACGCACCCTGAGGACTGACGAGAAGATCGTGGAGCTGGAAGAAGAGATAGACAAGTTGCGCTGGCATATTATAGGATTATCCGAAGTCCGAAGAGAGGGGGAGGACACGGTAATCCTCGAATCCGGCAACTTGCTCTATCACCGTGAGGGCGACCATCTGTCCCAAGGAGGTGTCGGATTTATCGTCCACAAGTCTCTCGTTAACAACGTTGTGAAGATCGGGAGTGTGTCGACGAGGGTTGCGTACCTTATACTCAGAATCACAAACAGGAACCCAAGGGGCCAACTTCATGGAGAAAGAGCGACTCTTTATGATGAACTCTTTCTTCCAGAAGCGGCCCCACAGGAAGTGGATCTGGTCGAGCCCCGATGGTTCGTCAAAAAATGAGATTGACTTCATTATGACGACCAGAGGACAACTGTTCAGTGATGTCTCCGTGATCACGAGGGTGAAAACTGGTAGCGATCACCGAATGGTTAGAGGCACACTAAACCTAAATATAATACTAAACGTTAAGTTGGAGAGGTCTCGTCTAATGAAGTCAACGCTCCGTCTCCCCTCGTGCTCTATTCCAAAGTCCCGAAACCTTTCAGATCGAGTTACAAAACCGTTTTCAGTGCCTAGAAGACTGCAATGAAGTGGACGATTTGAATGACAAGCTCGTGGAAACTGTCCATGCAGTCGGAGCTAAGTTCTGCAAGACCCGCCGCAGAAGAACACAAAAACTCTCCGATCACACTCTCAATCTCATGGCTGTTAGACGGGAGATGAAGCTGCATTCTTCAACAGATTTGACAGCATACAGGCAACTGACCAGACAGATCTCTAAATGCATGCGGCGGGACTTACGCAACTTCAATACAGCTTGTATTGAAGAAGCGCTCGAGTGGAACCAAGGCTACAAAGTCTTTGCCAGAAAAAGTCAACTGTCAAAGCTGAAGACCGAATTTGGCAGCATCGTTTCCGGGACACCTGAGATTTTGAGTGAGATTGAGAGGTTCTATGGGCAGCTGCATACGTCATCGTTGGAGCCACACACAAGTGTGAGTCACGATCCAAGAGCGAGTCTTATCCGACACTATTCCGAAGATATCCCGGACGTCAGTCTGAGCAAAACTAGAATGGCTCTCCAGCACTTTAAAAACGGAAAGTCCCCGGGCTAGGATGGAATTACAGCGGAGCTTCTGAAAGCCGGTGTAAAACCGGTACTTGAAGTCCTTTAGAAGCTCTTTAATTCCGTCCTCCATGGTGGCACTACTCTGGAGGCGTGGAGCAGAAATGCGGTGGTCTTGTCCTTAAGGAAAGGTGACAACGCTCTCTTGAAGAACTACAGACCGATTTCCCTTCCGAGCCGCGCCTACGTGCTGTTTTCGAGAGTCATTACGAATCGTCTCGCGCGCAGACTTGACGACTTCCAGCCTCCCGAACAAGCCGGTTTCCGAAAGGGCTTTAGCACCTGTCGTGAAGCGACAATTCAAAAATAAAGAGAACCTAACCTAAGAACAGCAAAACAACAATATAGACCAAGAAAATAATATATTTAAATTTTTAAAAAGGTATTTACAATTTTATAAAAAAAATGAAATATGAAGATGATGGATGAAACGAGATTACAATTAGGTTTTTAAAAAAAATAAAGATAGGACAATAGGACAATATAATTTTATAGTGGAGCCTGGAGCCTCGCTGCTTTTGTAGAAATAGGCACACGCAGAGCTTGAGGTTTCTCAGCGGCGACGGCACGCAGCGCCTGGACTGTGCACACGCAGCGTCCGAAGCCTGCGCACGTAGCGCCTGGGGTAGGTGCGCTCAGTACTTGGAGAAGTAGTCGCCGTGCCCAGAAGTAGCGCGGGCAGTAGGTGTACTCGGCGCCTGGAGCAAGCAGTCGTAGCGCGCCCGAAGGTAGTGTGGCCCCGCGCTTGAAGCAGACTGCCGACGACTTCACGTGTAGATGGAGGCTTGCAGGATCCCAGCGCCTGGTTTGCAGGATGCGCCGACGACTTCACGTGTAGATGGAGGCTTGCAGGTTCCCGGGGCAAAGCGGCCCCGGGATAAGGCCTTTAGTAGATGTTTTTCGTTTGAGAACTGAAGCGAGACTCCTGTATTCCCCAATTGCTCGGCTTCTATACCTTTTTAGAGAGAACGAGAAATTATTTAAATTAAAACGAAATTTATTGTAAATGACCTACAGCCAAAGAGTATTTATGTAGAAAGAACATCATACCAGAGACGAATTTGAATAAAAGTTACCATAACAACGACATTAATAGTAGTTGTCATATTAAGCAATTTTTGGTTTTTGGACTATTATTAAGAAACTATTACATTTTAGTAAGAAATGAGATATTATTCACATAGGAAAAACTAATACACGGCTGCGTGCACGAAGCCTGAAATTGTAGAGTTACAGACAATTCAATAAAAGACCAAAAAAGGTAAGACTTCATTGACAGCTATTTTAAAAGTACTAAATAGTGTGAAAATACGCAGTAAAATGATATGTTATTGTGTAAAAACGTTACAGGATCCTATATAAATAAAGGTGATGCAAAATATAAATGCAGAAAATCAAAAACAGAATGAAAAAAATAGTGTAAAGTGATGCAAAACATGAATGCAGAATATCAAAACAGAATGGAGAATTAGTGTACAATGAAATGTAAGTAGCATAGCACTACACACCATAGACCACATACATACCCTACGGCAAATTTTACAGAAGTCCGAAGAGTACAATTTGCCACTATTTCTGGCGTATGTGGACTATGAGAAAGCCTTTGATTCCGTCGAAATTTGGGAGGTGTTGCAGTCCCTTCAGCGGTGCCAAGTTGACTGTCGGTATATCGAAGTGCTGAAGTGTTTGTACAGTAGAGCTGCGATGGCTATCCGAGTACAGAACCAGAGTACGAAACCTATTCAATTGCAGAGAGGTGTAAGACAGGGTGACGTCATATCCCCGAAACTCTTCACCGCTGCATTGGAAGACGTTTTCAAGCTTCTGGACTGGAAAGGATACGGTATCAACATCAATGGCGAGTATATCACTCACCTTCGATTTGCCGACGATATAGTCCTTATGGCAGAATCGCTGGAGGACCTAAGCACTATGCTCAATGACCTCAATAGTGCCTCCCGACGGATAGGTCTTAAGGTGAACATGGACAAAACAAAGATTATGTTTAATGCCGGTAGTTGTTGGGAGCACTAAGCTCAAAATTGTTGACGAGTATGTTTACTTGGAACAAATAGTCCGACTAGGTAAGTCCAAGTTCGACAGAGAGGTCAATCGACGGATTCAACTCGGCTGGGCTGCGTTCGGGAAGCTACGACACATCTTCTCGTCAGACATACCTTAAAACTTTAAAACGAAATTGTACAACCAATGCGTGTTGCCAGTGATGACTTACGGAACTGAGACGTGGTCCTTCACAGCTGGCCGTATGAGGAAGCTCAAGGTCGCTCAGCAAGCTATGGAGAGGGCTATGCTCGGAGTTTCTCTGCATGATAAACTTAGAAATGAGGATATCCGCAGTAGAACTAGAGTAACCGACATAGCCCAACGGATTAGTAAGCTGAACTGGCAGTGGGTCGGCCATATAGCTCGAAGAACCGACAACCGATGGGGAAGAAAGGTTCTCGAGTGGCAGTCTCGTACCGATAGGCGAAGTGTACGGCGATCCCCCACGAGATGGAGTGACGACCTGGTAAGGCATGCAGGAAGTCGATGGATGCAGGTGGCTCAGGACCGTGCTTTGTGGCATTCCTTGGGGGAAGCCTATGTTCAGCAGTGGACTTATGAAAGGCTGTAATGATGATGATGATGTGCTTTGTGGTGTTCCTTAGGGAAAGAAAGAAACAAAAAAAGAAGAAAAGAAATAAGTTTATTTAGTAACAAATTTTAGCAATTTGCTTACAATAACAATATACTAATTTAATGATATGAAATGAAAATGATAATGATTGACAATAATCATCATCGCAATGATGATGATTATTGTCAATCATTATCATTTCAATTTTTTTTTACAAAATAACTTAATAATAACATGATATTGTTAGAAATCAGAAGGGTATATTATGTGATATAAAACTGTTGTTCATATATTGTTTTGTCTCTGCCTACGAGCAGCTCTGCAAGATTTTAGCCTACAAGACATAGATATTTATTCTAAGCAATCCACCTGAAAAAAGTAAATGAATATTGTAAGGAGTGTATTATTCTAATTAATAATTCTTATCGATATATTATTTTTTCTATACTTATTGCAATCTAAATAGTATGTGGGGTCTATTTTTATGTTTGTATTGATTTACACTTAAAACACTATAAAGCCAAAAAATCACATCCACAAATGATATTGTCATTGAAATCAGAAGGACATTTTCCATAATAAGAGATATAAGATAAGACTAACTGACCATATTTCTGTCAGTATTTTGTTGCGTCTGCCTGTATGTTAATTAATCAAGAAATTATTATAAAATATACATCATTAATCAGCTTCAGATGATCAAATACTAAAGTAGTAATTATGGATTTACATCAACAATATATGACTATGTAAAAATTATCTGATTTCTTATTTTCACCGGTTTCATGTAGTGGAAAAATATATTATTTTTAAATTAATTATCTGATAGTAAATGACAAAATAAAATTCTTTTCTGCAGTGTTAACAACACAGCAGTCTAAGAATAATAAACATCTGATCAACAAAGATTTAAACATTACCCAAGTAAAAATTGCTAAACTAAGTTACAATAACGTTACAAAACTAAGTTGCAAGGTGTTGATTATAATTTTCAAGAAACTTGTCAGTACTTGCTGCTGGCCGTTTGTATATGGCACCTATGTCTAGGGAAAAAGTGTCAAGATGTATCCACAAAAAGTGGTTCCCGTCTTCACATTGCTCCTCCAATAATTCATGTTTCAAATCCTTATGAATGAACAAAGACACTCCACCACCTCTAGAATCTCTCCTGTAGTTATAGTAGTGAACATAGTTTGGTAATTTTAATCTCTGTGCTTCGTCTTCGTTTTTAATCCAGGTTTCCGTAATAATTAAAACATGACCTAACTAAAACATAACCTAGTTGCAGTGGCTGTGATGCTACAAGTAAGATGATAGAGGAGTTACGTACGGAAATTGTTTCTATGCGCAACGAATTTGTAAACTTTGGAACAAAGTTCGACAGGCTTTACCTTGCCGTCGGCGACTTAAGTAAGCGAGTTGATGGAATAGAGAGTCGGGTGGCTAATCTCGAAAAAGACGAATGCATGGAAAAATATAAGGATGAGAACAAAAAGCTTAGCGACACATTGGAGCGTCTTAAGTTCGAGTTGAATGATCGTGATCAGGAACAGCTCCTTACTGATGTAGAAATAAGTTGTATACCTGAACATAAGGGTGAGAACGTGACTCAACTTGTTATGCTTATTGGTGAAAAATTAAATGTGAAAATTGAAGAACAGGACATTGTAAGCATTCAGCGAATGGGTCCACTACGAGGTTATATAGAAGGAGAAGGCGCTGTTCAGCCACGACCACTTGCTGTACGCTTGGCGCGCCGAACCCTGCGCGACCGTCTGTTACAAAGCGCGCGTGTCCGTCGCAGTGCCGATACTACAGGTTTTGGCCTGCCGGGCTCGCCGAAGAAGTTCTATATAATTGAGCGTCTTACCCGTATAAATCGCCAGTTATTCTTCAAGGCCCGTCAAATGGGCTCTAAGAGCGGTTGGAAATATGTGTGGACACGAGACGGTCGCATTTACGCGCGACGAGATCAAAATACGGAGGCACGCAGAATAAGATGTGAAATCGATCTTGTCAAGTTTTTTGGCGAACCGGTGGTTGGCTGAACTTGAAGTTTTTGCTTTCCTGTTGTTTTTTTAACTGTTTGCTGAACCTATTTTTTAAACTATTGGCGCTTGCATATTTAACAATATTTTCGAAAATGATTTTTAGATTAATATGTCTATGCCCTACTCGTTTTATCATGTACCCGCTTATGTCGATTTACACTGTACTGCACTTTTTAATATTATTGAACAAATTATTTGTAAGTGATGTGACGCTGATGATACATAATGCATATTATTTTGTATATACGTATATTATACATGTTATACGTTTCATATTTTCCGGTTTAAATTCTCTTTATTTTTTGCCCATATTTTATAATATCCTATAATATTATCATAATAACTTATGTCATAAACAACTATTTAATATATTATACAACACCGATATTTAATTATACTAACTATATTAATTATGATTTTCAACTTTTCAGAAAAATATTAGATAACATGAAATTTGATTTGTTATACAGCTATAGCTATAGTTACGGTGCTGCTCTGTTTGTGTATATGTGTGTATGTGAGTGTGTTTGTATAAGTATGTGTATGTATGTTTATATGCATATACTGAAGTTGATCGTGTCCCTATGTTCATATATATATTATGCTCTTTGTGCAAAATGGCGCCTAAAACTCAAAAGCTGAAGGTTGGTTTTTTAAATCCGGGTTCTTTGGGTACGAGGCATGAAGACTTCATTGTGGCAATGGTGCAGCATGATGTAGATATCATGGCTATAAACGAGACCTGGCTACGTGATGGAGAACAAGGTCGCGCACCATCTATCCCCGGTTACCGCTTGCGTCATATTCCACGTTCAAGTACCACGCGCGCACGTGGTGGTGGGGTTGGATTCTATGTACGTCATGGTCTCGCCGTAAAAACGTGTGTATTTCCTGCCGCAATATCAGTTGAACAAATGTGGCTTAACTTAAGTGTTAACAGCATAAATCTGATAATAGGTACTGCTTATCGACCACCATGGCTTGACGTAGACATATTTTTTGACGCACTTACTGATTCAGTATCATCTTTTGCCCATCGTGATAATATTGTGCTCTTGGGTGACTTTAATATAAATTTACTGGTAACTGACAACAATACTCATAAATTTGACAATTTTACAAAATGCCTAAATTTAACCCAATATGTAAATGAACCCACACACTTTACTCCTTACAGTGCTACATTAATTGATTTAATATGCGCCGACCTACCAATCTCTAACGTAACCGTCGATTACATACCAACTCTAAGTAATCATGCTTTCTTAACATGTAACTTTAAAATCAATAAGCCAAAATGTCAACCAATTCAGTTTTTGTATCGCCCAGTGAAAGACATAAATCGTGATAGCTTTAATTTCGAAATGGAAAGGATCGACTGGGATTCTATGGCTCAATTACCTCATGTAAATGATATACTTACTTACTTACTTATCTTCACGCACAATCCCTGACGGGGTAGCCAGAGAGAACAGATCGCCAAGTGTCACGATCCTTACATACCTCTTTCGCTTCTTTCAGATTCATTATCTTCTTCATACATGCACGTCTAGGTATCCGAGTACTCTTGACCCTCCCCTCTTCGAGCAGTTTGCTCACATGGTCTTCGAAAGTTAGTCTCGGTCTACCTCGACACCTTTTAATATTAACTTTCGCGCTATATATTTTCTTCACCATTCGGTCTTCACTCATTCGCTCAACGTGCCCAAACCATCGAAGCACGCCCTTATCAATTTTTGTGATAAGGTCATCTTTCAAACCTGCCATATTGCGAATCTCTTCGTTTCGCTTTCGGTCGGCCATGGTAACGCCGCACATTTTACGAAGAGAACGCATCTCCACTGCATTCAACTTGCTTTTATGCTTCTTCTGGCACACCCAGGTTTCGCTGCCATATAACAAAGTCGGTACCAACACTGCGTTATGTATTGCAAGGCGTGCACTCTTCACTACGCCTTGCCTTTTGACTAACGCAGTCAGGGCACCATTGACTTTGTTCCCGGCAGCGACACGCCTGTCCACATCTAAATCACATCTTCCATCCCGGCTAAAAGCACTCCCCAAGTATACAATTTCATTTACCTGTTCTAGACATTCCTGATTTACCCATATTTCACACTTCGTTCTCTCTTCGTCCCTTTCAAATACCAGAACCTTAGTTTTATTAGCATTCAAACGGAGACCTTTAATTTCACATTCCTCTTTCATACACGTGACTAATGCCTGCAGTTCTGCCTCTGATGGTGCAATAAGCACTGCATCATCAGCATATATCAGACAATTTACTTTTATGTCACCCAATTTCACACCCAAACAGCTATCTTTCAGCTTCTGTAAACAGCTGTCGAGATACAGTATGAACAGCCAGGAAGACATGACACAACCCTGTTTCACGCCCGTTTGGACGCTAAACATGGGTGACAGGTCATGCCCTACCCGCACACAGGCTTTACAGTTACAGTAAAGTGACTGCACAGCCCTTAGCAATCGACCATCCACACCGTACCCCGGCAACAGTTCCCACATTTTCTTCCTTACAACCTTATCAAATGCTTTCTCAAGATCCACAAAAGCACAGAAAATCTTCTGGTTAGCAGCCAGAAGCTTTTCCGTGATCATGCGTAGAGAAAACATTTGATCCGTGCATCCTCTTCCAGGTCTAAATCCGCATTGTGCCTCCCATAGAAATCTTTCCGATTTCTCTTGCATCCTACGTGTCAAAACCTTCGAGTAAACTTTACTTGCTAAACTGGTCAAGCTGATCGCCCGATAGCACCCGCAGTCAAAATGTGAACCTTTACCTTTATATAAAGGCACAATGACTGCGGATCGCCAATCATCCGGGACATCCCCCGTCCGCCAGCACAAATTGCACAGCAGATAAAAGCTGTCCCAGACGCGAGGCCCACCATACTTGACCATTTCAGCAGTAACTCTGTCTAGTCCCGCAGCCTTACCACATTTCAAACTTCGAATCGCACGTTCAATCTCTTTCATACTGATGACCTCAGTGTCATCGAGGTCCAGGTCTGGCGTACCAGTCACTGCGTCATCCCCGGATCCCTCACTAAGATCATCACACGCATACATTTCTCTAAAAAATTCGCTCCATCGCTGCATGACGTCCGATTTTTCTGTGAGGACGTCATTAGTTCTCGAAAGCACTTTGTTCATTCTTAAGGCCGTCGCACCACTTCGGGTCCTTCCAACCTCTTTCCAGAAGAGTTTGGAGTTCTCCTTAAAGTTGTGCGACAACCTTTCGTCCGCTTCCATTCTACACCTTTCACGCATTTCCTCAATCAATGCTTTCGTGTGAACTTTCTGCAGCTTATATCTTTCTTTCATCTTCTCATGTAAATGATATGGTTTCTCAATTCAATTTAACAGTGTTAAGCCTGTTCGACCAATTCGCGCCACTAAAGCTTACGCAAGTAAAGGAGAGTACATATCCATGGATTACCTTTACTATTCGCGAAATGATAAAATTGCGGAACGAAGCACATAACCGTTTTCGCTTAACTAGATTAGAAAAGCACAAAAGTTATTACAAAGAACTTAAGCATGCTGTAAACTCAGCGCTATACCGCGAAAAACAGGCCTATTTTAATCAACATATAAACCGCAATATAACTAATTCTAAAGCTCTTTGGAACAATCTTAAACGGACAATAAACATTTCAGAAAAATCTAGAGACTATGTAATTCCTGACCAACTCAACGACCCGGATTTGATTAACTCTCACTTTTGCACTATACCTGGAAATGATTCAGCACCCGATTCAGAATATGTTTTCTTTGGCTCCCATCGATTTTGCTCTTCAACATTTAGGTTAAGTGTTACAGATGAAAACACAATAGCCAAAATAATTAATTCACTTAAGTCAAACGCTTTGGGCGCTGACGGTATATGCCTGGATATGGTTGTTTTAACACTTCCTTACACGCTAAAAGTAATCACCGCGATAGTAAACAGATCGATAACCACGTCTTATTTCCCTGACGTCTGGAAAACCGCTTTGGTTACACCAATTCCAAAAACCAATAACATTATAAATTTCAAAGACCTGCGCCCTATCAGCATCCTACCTTGCTTGTCAAAAATACTGGAAAGAGTAGTATGTATACAGCTTGAAGCGTACTTGGAGAGTAATCACATACTACCGAAACTGCAGTCTGGTTTTAGAAAGCATCATAGCACGACAACAGCACTATTAGATGTAGTGGACAATATTTTAGCATCTCAAGATAAAGGTGAAGGAACAATCATGACACTTCTTGATTTCTCACGGGCTTTCGAGTCTCTTAACATCGAATTATTATTGTCCAAGCTTTCCTATTATGGATTCGATCCGACCGCAATCAAGTGGTTCTCCAGTTATCTAAATGATCGCATGCAGTTGGTTAAAATAATTAAAAAAGATGGTACACATTCTCTGTCAAGTCCTTGTCCTGTAACAAGAGGAGTTCCCCAAGGATCCATACTAGGCCCTCTTTTATTCATACTGTATATAGCAGATATTAGTACAGCCATTCAGAACTGTAAATATCATATGTATGCAGACGATTTGCAGTTATATCTTTCCTTTGTACCAAATCAAACTAACTGGGCTGTTAATAACTTAAATAGAGATCTAACGAAAATCGCCCAGTGGTCAGAAGCCAACACTCTTGTACTCAATCCAGCAAAATCAAAATACATAGTCTTGGGATCAAAGCGACAGATAAATAGAATAGTTGCAAATAATCCTGATCTGTGTGTCCTGGGGGAGAAGATAAATCGTGTGACTGAAGCTAAGAATCTGGGGTTGCTGATGGATGACGCGCTTCACTTTGAGAGAAACGTGATCGAGATCACACGTAATTGCTTTTACAGACTAAAAGTATTATACCGAATACGTGACTTTTTGAGTGAAGATCTGCGGGTTAAGTTTTGCAACTCCCTTGTACTCTCCAGGCTAAACTATGCCGATACGGTATATGGACCAAGGCTACTTTCTAAAACTGACCGAATAATTCAGAGGATCCAAAATGCTTGTGCCAGGTATATACACCACATTCCCCCACGAACTCACGTCAGTCCCTTTTTAAATAAATCAAAGTTGTTAAGAATGTCCCAATTAAGAGCACTACATTTAGCAACACTAATGTTCGGTGTCTTTCAAAACAAAAAGCCCGAGTACCTATTAGAAAAACTAAAATGGCGCAAGGACGGTAATTTTAAGGACATTCGAACAAAATCAAATGTCCTTTCAATACCAAAACACACAACGGCAGCATTCCGCGGTAGTTTCCGATATGCAGCTACTAAATGCTGGAACAACTTGCCCCCACCTATCCGCCAACTTAATACCATCAGCCTTTTCAAAGTAAAAGTAAAAGAATATTTTTGTCACTTTAAGATTTAGGGCGGATAAAATAGCTGCATTATATTTTCATAGTATTATATAAATATCTATATTGTTTTATTGTATATACTCATTATATTATTTATTATATACATTTATATATACCCACTGCATAAATAAAGTTCCCATCCTTTTTCGTTTCCATTATTTTATTTTATTATTTTGATAACATCTTTCTCGAAAATAGAAATAAAACGAACATACTATCCTCGCGGGCGAGTCCAACCTCAATGGGCATTGCTGAAAACCAACGCTACCGCAATCCTGCGATAGCATTACGTTGAGTCAGTGCCCTTTTCAGCATCACATCACTCGTGCAATCGGATCATTTTATGACTGTTTTTGTTATTTACTTTTATCTTTTATGTTTTTATGTATTATTTTATTTTCTGTATCAAAACTGTATGAGTGTATGTTGCTGAATAAATGCATGTCTATGTCTATGTCTATGTCTATGTCTATGAATCTTTGTTTCGAGTGATTCTATAACACAACGTATTTCATCTAGTTTACCTGGCTTCACTAAACTGCGAATATTGGCGTATAAAAATTTAGTGCTTTTTTTTGTAATAGTTATATCTGCATAATTATTATGAAATTTATGAGTTATAAATTTATTATTATTTTTAGTTATTGTATTTTCTCTGGTGTCCCGTTTTTTGTCTCCTGTTTTATTATTTTGGGTGTTCCTTTTATATATTTTATAGTTAAGTCATTTTCCCCTTTTTGATTGCGATGACGTAACTCTTCTCGAAGGTTCGCCATTTCTTGTTTTTGGTTAGATGTTTGATCGGAGAAGATTTTTATATTGCTTACTTTGCAGTTAGATTTATTTTTTAATATGGATTTTGTTATATCTGAAGTTGAAAAGCAAACTTTTAGTGGGCGCGTTTTCTTCCCATCATACTTGCCTAGGCGCATTATTCTTTCTGGTTGGGGGGTAAGTGGATATATGCCTGATAGTACTTTCATCACTTCACATCTATCGGTTTCTCTCTTTTCTTCCATATTTTCTGAATGTGGTTCAAAAATGCCAGCGATTATTATGTTCTTGGTACGCTCTAAGCGCTCTTGATCTTCGGTCATTATATCTGCGTAATTATTCGCTATCGGTATAGGATGTTCTGATTGTAAAGGGGCATGTACAGTACTCTGGAGAGCCTGTACACCTTTTTCAATACATTTAATTTTTTCTTTGTTATTAGTGACAGAATTTGTAAGTTTTTGTATTTCACACTTGAAGTTATTATGTTCTGCAAGCAGCAAGTCCGTTTTAGTTTTCAAATCAATAAGTTGTTCATTGATAGATTTGATATCTGTTTTTATGGAATTGATGTTTTCTGTCTGGGTTTTATCAAATTCCTTTAACAATCCCATAATTTCCTTTTTAAATTTATAAAATTGGAACGAGAAATCATCCTTAGGTACTTTTCTTTTGCGTTGTGACACCTTTTTATATTCGTGATCAGTTGTTGCAATGATTGACAGGTCAGGCTGGGAACTACTATTCCCACTAATTATATTTATTTTGTCACTAGATTTGGTAGCAGGTGAACGTTGGACACTCATGTTGTTGTATATATAACTATATTTCGCGCTCAGCTTATCGCTCCGCTCGGTTAATATGTGAGTGACCTCACTATGGATTAGTGCTTAATGAAAACCAGTAGTAAGTTAAGGGTAAATTAAACATAAGAATGACCTTCAATAAATGTTATTTATACTGTATATTGAATAATAAATTGTCTATTTTTTATTTATATTGTTTGCGTAAATATAATAAATCCCAGCCAGTTTACGATTTTTGTTCTTACCATGAGCACACTTTATTTGAAACAGTGAACAAAAACATTAACAACAAAACTATTTACTATACTTTGGGCACAATTACAGTTTAGAATTTTGTAGCACTACTATTTTGAACTTTATTTGTCGTAAGTAAAGAGTAAACACGTCCGCTCAGTACGCGAGTCAGTCAGTAGTCAGTACTAATTGTAATTGTAAACTGAATATCCTCATGTGGTGAAGGTACATAAATATAAACACTCACGCCTGTCACCTAGAGGGGTAGGCAGAGACTACGGACTTCCATTTGGTACGATCCTCACACACCTCTCTCGCCTCCTTTACATCCATATATCAACCCATACGCTCGTCGGTTAAGGGTACTCCTAATCTGGCCCATTTTCAATATATCGTCAATTTGGTCGATAAACCTTCGAATCTCTGGGAGAAAAACCGGCAACGAGGTTCGTCACCCGTCACATTTTGTCACGTTGTTAAGTGGATAAAAATAAAAAATAAGAAAAATATTTTAATGTCTAACTACTTATAATGTTGTTTGTTTTGGTTATGATGCAAATTGAAGAAAGATAGGAGTATTGTACTACTTGATTAGATAGTTCTTTATTATGTACTTACTTTCGTTCATTCTGTTGTGGTCAGCTCAAACACAGTGATTCGTAAAAGAAAACCAAGTATTCCAAACAAACACATTATATATTACCATAAAATAATCCAATATCACAGGTTATACATGATATCATAGTATTGTCGTCAGCTCAAACACAGGGATTCGTAAAAGAAAAACCAACTATTCCACATATACACATCATATATTACCATAAAATAATCCAATATCACAGGTAATACATTATATCATAGTGTTGTCGTCAGCTCAAACACAAGAATTCGGAAGAGAAAAACCGAGTATTCCACATATACACATCATATATTACCAAAAAATAATCCAATATCACAGGTTATACATGATATCATATTAGCGCTTTATTGTTTACAAGTTACTTCTAAGCCTCGAACCAGAATGCCTTTCTATCACGTCGATCACGTCGGTTGGTCACTAGGTTAACCGGTGGAAGGAAAAGGGGAGATATCCTGCCGGGCAAGGTGTTCTGCTTGGGAAACGGCCAATGCTCCGAGTGGTAGTCCGGAGTTATTCTATATATATATTGCTTTAATTTCGGAACTTTGTTAGCGCGATTTAGGCTTCGATCTGTTTCGTTTGTGGCGCGACGATAGCGACGCCACACGATTGTTAGCTTTCCTCCCTAAAATAGCAGTCGTGGCTTGGTAACCCGTGGTAAACGTCGGGCGGCTCACATGGCTGGCCCGAAGTGAAGGGCTGACCCAAGGTGGCTACTCTGAGTGGGCTTGTCGGGCCCTTGTATGTGTGTTAGTGAGCTGCGGCTAGAGCAGGGTACTCTCTCTCTCTCTCTCTATATCGCTGCATCCGTGGTTATGTCGCAAGGGAAGACGATTGTTGGTATGCTAATGCGCCACTCGACTATCCTCCGCGACTTTAGCGGTACTGTACCACTTGGGGCTTCCGAGTGATCGTTTTTTCTTGGCTCCATTTCCTCAAGATATCGGGCTCGGGAAGTCGGGGAAGGAAGTCCTCAACTAAGGAGGAGTCCTCGCTGGTAGGGCCGCGGGTGTGCTTGAAAGCGTTTCCGTGGCCTTGTCAATGTGTGGTGAAGCTGGAACATCATGGGGTTTTAGCAGGTGCAAGTCCGACATAATCCGTTCTTGCCCCCGCAATGCAGGTATGCGTAGGCATTTTCTCATTTGAAACCCGGAAAAAATCCGTTCTGTGGTTACGAATAAAAACGTTGATAAATCAACGCAGCTTCGATTTTTGTTTTATATTTTTTTTATATGAAGTAAAAAGCTTGCGTCTAAGGTCTAGGTATTAATTGATACATTTATTTATTGTATGGCATTATATTAATATGATATATAAATTGAATGGATGTTACGAGTAGGCCTGTGTATAGAATTTATATCGATATAGTTTTTCACACTGTCTTATCTCTATTATTAGTTCCGTGGACGTCTACATCAGCTGTCAGCGCCAAAATTGCGAAAATCAAATCGCCTCATTATGTCACGGTTATAGCCAGTCCAAGGCAAAGCTTCTAGGGATTTGGCACAGGAGGATAAAATTAAATAACAAAACGTTTATCAGCTTTTATTATAACACTTAATGTATTTTATATTTTTACAAACTGTTTTTATTCTAAATATTTTATTTTTATAACTTTTGTTCTTCAAAAATTTGTTGCGCCTTTTAATTAAGTGGTAATTTCTAAATCTAATGTCGTTTTTTTTTAAATAATCTATTGGAAAGCACTCACATGACATAACAAATATACAATCTTGCATACGTTTTAATATTTCATTACAAATATTTACATTGATTCTTTCGAGATGAAAATATACGAGAAATTTTTGCTCAAGCAATTCATACATTTATTTTAGATACATTCTTACATTGACTGGCAAATGAACAAGCATCGACCATTGTCGACAAGATAAGCGTTGGAAAAGCATTACCAAATAAATATTTTACGTTCCTTTTTTTTAAATTTGATCCAGGAATTTTCGAAATGATCCTCACAATTTTTATAATCAAAAAGTTTTGAAAGGATATCTTTTCGTCTGACAGCTTTTAAACAGTCTTGTCGTCTAAAATAATAAAAAAAACGTGAATATATATATGTATTTAACTTGTAAAGGTTAGTTACCATCCACCTGGCAAAGACATACCGCCAAATGATGCAAATCGTGTTCCGGTATGATGTTAGGTGAAACCCATTTCTTAGGGAGAATGGGTCTGGACAGTTGCGTTACGCATACGGACCGGTTGCGACGCGGCCGTTTCTTAGTGTCAGGTGCCTGGTTATGGAGGTTAGCGGGATTCGAAGCACGGTTGCACCGCTGGCCGACCGTAGATAGTTGGCGGCCCAATTAATGAGCCAGCCACTCATGAAAGGCTGCCCCGCCATCTTACGAAAAATCCTGGGATGGCTCCACCATGCCGGTTGGCGACCGGAGGAGAGGGCCTGGTGGCGATTTCCAGGGGCGTTCGGGCGTCCCCGCGATCTCCATGCTAGGTACCATCGATGCTATGACTCTGTTTGCGTCCCTAGGTTATATGTGTGACGCCTCGTCCAACTGCCATTCTCTCAACCTATTCACTCCCACCATTGATGAAAAAAAGGAAAAAGAAGAGTAAGTTTGTACAGCGGTTGCACTCCCTCTCCATTAAAGTGCACCTCACAAACATCCGAGGTCTGCACTGTAATCTCAATGCAGTCCATTACCACCTTGAGACTGACAAGCCGCACTTACTCTTCTTGACTGAGACGCAGATCAGATGTCCTCTAGATGCGGCGTACCTTGGCTACCCTGGGTACACATTGGAGCATAATTTCCATCAGCGCGCCGGAGTCTGTGTTTACGTCCGCAACGACATCTGCTGTAAGCGTCTCCGTCACCTTGAAGACCCCACTTTCTCTACGATCTGGGTATTGATAGACACTGGAATGGATAAAATTATTTATTCTTGTGTCTACCGATCGCACAGCGGCGACCAGGAGACAACTAGGCTGTTTGAACACCTCAGTGAAGCCTCTGATGTGGCTCTAAATCGGTACCCTAATGCACAGTTGGTTTTTCTGGGGGACTTTAATGCCTGTCATCAGGACTGGCTGTTCCCATACCAGAAGACCGACCACGCTGGGAGAGAGGCGTGGAATTTTGCCTTGTCGCTGGGGCTCTCCCAGCTGGTGCAACAAGCGACTAGGGTACCTGATGTGGATGGCCAACTGCCTCTACCTTCTGCTAACGACCGATCCAGACAGGTACGATGGTTCAGGTTACCTCACCCTTGGGAACTTCTGACCACTGTCTGGTGAAATCTGTGTCGTTATATTCCCCACCTAACTACGATTTCCAAGGAGTGCGACGAATGTGGCGATACAAGTCAGCAGATTGGGATGAGATGCGGCATTTCTTTGCATCTTATCCTTGGCGGCAGGTCTGCTTCTCCTCTAGAGACCCATCGAGCTGCGCGGATGCCATAACCAATGTGATACGTCAAGCGATGGAGTATTTCATCCTCTTTGCTGACGTGCCCATTGGTGGTAAAGCTCGCCCTTGGTTTAACGCCGAGTGCGCTCGTGCTGAAAAGCACAAGCATATGGCGTACTTATCCTGGGTCGATGCTCGAGACCGTAAAGCTCCGGATGTTAGCCTTAAGAAGAGAGCCTTTAACCAAGCCGCCAAGTCATGCAAAAAGGCATTACGCCAAGCCAGTTTCGAGCGCATTAAACGCATCGGCACAAAGCTCTCTGTCAAACCATCTGGCAGTAGAGCTTTTTGCTCTCTCGCCAAAGCGGTCGAGACAAACTTTTGTCGGTCTACACTGCCTCCGCTGGTAAAACCAGATGGCTCACTGACGCATGCGCCTAAGGAGAAAGCGGACTTATTTGCTTCTCTTCTTGCTTGCAATTCGCGTCTGGACAGTAGCAACAGAGTACCATCACATTTACCTCACTGCGGTACCTCTATGACTGAGGTCCGTATCACCAACAAGGAGGTTCTTCAAACCTTGCGAAGTCTAGACGTGAATGAAGCTAGTGGACCTGATGGTATACCAGCTATAGTTCTAAAGGTCTGTGCACCTGAGTTGTCTCCTGTGTTGACACGCTTGTTCCGCCTCTCATTCAGGACTGGAATATAATCTTGGAAGCTGGCCAATGTGCAGCCTGTGCCTAAAAAAGGTAGCCGTACTGACCCTGTCAACTATCGGCCAATTTCAATTACCTCCATACTCTGCAAGATTATGGAGCGTATATTGAACGCCCACCTTATGGCATACCTAGAGCAAAATGATCTCCTCAGTGATCGCCAGTACGGGTTTCGCTGAAATCGATCAACTGGGGACCTTCTAGCGTATGCCACTCACATATGGGGCGAAGCCCTCGAGAACAGTGGTGAAGCACTTGCTGTTTCCCTCGATGTCTCGAAGGCTTTTGACAGGGTTTGGCACGCTAGTCTATTGGGCAAGCTTTCAGCGTACGGCTTATCCCCTGGCCTAATTGTCTGGGTGAAGGACTTTCTAAGTGAACGGTCTCTCCGGGTCGTCGTTGATGGCTGCTCATCCAATACTGTGGCGACTAACGCTGGTGTTCCTCAGGGGTCCTTTCTATCCGCAACTCTCTTCCTGCTGCATATAAATGATCTGCTCATTCCCGGTGTCTATGGGTATGCAGACGACAGCACAGTTGTGGAGAGTCTCACACTACAGGCAGTCTCCGAATGGGGCGATGCCAATCTTGTAAAGTTCAACGCCTCCAAAACACAAGCGTGTCTTTTTACCGCTAAAAGGAGCCCGCTCACCTTGGCTCCTACTTTCCGGAATGTATCCTTGGAGTACACTGACCGCCTTTAGTTGTTAGGGATTGAATTTTCTCCGAACCTAAACTATGGGCGGTTCATTGAGTCCAAAGCCAAAGCAGCCGCAAGGAAACTTGGTGTCCTTGCAAGGGTGCGGCGGTACTTCACGCCGGGGCAGCTTCTTACCTTATATAAAGCGCAAGTCCGGTCGTGCACGGAGTACTGCTGTCACATATGGGCTGGTGCTGCAAAATGCCACCTGGCAGCATTGGACTCAGTGGAGAGACGTGCTAAGAGGCTCATTGGTGACCTTGATTTGGTTGAAACCAATCTTGTTAGCCTTGAGCACAGGCGCAGAGTAGCCAGTCTCTCGGTATTCTATAGGAAGCATTTCGGTGAGTGTGCGCAGGAATTACACGCCTTAATTCCTCCCTCTCCTTTCCACCATCGGACAACCAGACGGTCGGCGGGTCTTTATCCCTTTGTTGTCAATATTTAACGCATTAGAAACAAACGGTTTGCTTCGTCTTTTGTAATGCGTACAGCAAAGGAGTGGAATAATTTGCCGGCGTCTATCTTTCCGTCCGAATACAATCTAGGCGTCTTCAAGGCAAGAGTGAATAGGCTTTTGTTACGATAAGACAGTGCGATTTACCATCTAAGGCTGCATCACCACTTACCACCAGGTGGGATTGTGGTCAAGCACTGGCTTATAATAAGTAAAAAAAAAACTATTAGGAACTACGTATGTTTTTTTCAATGTTAATAGATATATCAAATCTCGTTTTCCATGTATATTTATTGTCATATAACTATCTGTTGTCTTTTAAAAAAAATCGCTATTTATGTAAGTTGTGGTTTTTTTATAGGATAAGGGTGACAAACAAGCACACAGTCCACCTGATGGTAAGTGGTTGCTGCGGCCCATAGACATCTACATCTATCCTCGTTTGGGAATCAAAATGCAGATGCGTTGTCACCCGTGAGTACTAAGATGGAATGCCTCATTTCCAGTAAAAAGGGGCTCCGGCCACCTGCACTCACCAAGCGAAACGCAGAGGTAAACCTCTACTTCACGCTGGTATTCTGTGAGGTCGTGGTACCACCCCGGTTCGAGCCGGCCCATCCGTGCGACAGCAAAAGCTGCCGCGTGGCTCTACCTATCTATCTACTGTAAGAAGATGAACACATAGCATGTAGTCGCATTGGTGAGTTATATTTTTGTTAGTATTGTGTATCGTCTTTTGGTGATCCAAATAAAGAGAGAAAAAAAAAGATATCTCATATATAATATACTTATATGTGTAAGGTATCTATCTACCACATTAAAGATAATAAATTATAGTCAAGTATATATACTATATGTACTTACCTAGTGGAGCCTTAAGGATAAATAAAAAATTACATACATTTATATTTATTCTATTATTGTTCATACAAAGAAGTATATTAAACGATATTTACACTTTTTTATATTTCATTAAACACGAAATTTTACTTTAAAAACTTTTAACTTTTAAAAAAAGAAATTACACTTATTAATCTTACACAACCCTGAACTTGAGCACAGGCCGAGCCGGTTAAAAGCAGTTTCTCTCTGTCCGTAACGAACCCTTGTGCTCACGCACACATGCGCCTTAAGCTTGTACTAGTGTTATTATTATAGCGCGGTTGTATGAAGCTTTGCCTCTGTACGGTACGGTTTATTTACTCATAAGATAGAGGCAAAGCTTCTAAGGAGCTGTCAAAATTTTTACCTATTTTGGTAAGGTGGCACAAGAGGATAAAATTATATAAACTAAATGTTTATCAGCTTTTATTATATACTTAAGATAGAATATTTTTATAAACTTCTAAAAATTCTAAATTTTTATTTTAAATTATTTGTTCTTCTACAATTAGTTGTTCCTTTTAATTAAATGGTAAATTATGGATCTTATGTAAAGTTTTTTTTTAAATAATCTTTTAGAAAACACTCGCATGGCATAACAAACATAGTTAAGAAAACCCAAAAGTGCACGTCTCATGAGCGTTTCATTAAATTTATAACAGTGGTAGAGCCACGCGGCAGCTTTTGCTGTCGCACGGATGGGCCGGCTCGAACCGGGGTGGTACCACGACCTCACAGAATACTAGCGTGAAGTAGAGGTTTACCTCTGCGTTTCGTTTTGTGAGTGCAGGTGGCTGGAGGCCCTTTTTACTGGAAATGAGGCATTCCATCTTAGTTCTCACGGGTGACAACGCATCTGCATATTGATTCGCAAACGAGGATAGATGTAGATGTCTATGGGCCGCAGCAACCACTTACCATCAGGTGGACTGTGTGCTCGTTTGTCACCCTTATCCTATAAAAAAAAGCAAAGCAAATCAAAGGTGAGTGATGTACTCGCCATTGATGTTAATACCGTATCCTTTCCAGTCCAGAAGCTTGAAAACGTCTTCCAATGCAGCGGTAAAGAGTTTCGGGGATATAACATCACCCTGTCTTACATCTCTATGCAATTGGATAGGTTTCGTACTCTGGTTCTGTACTAGGATAGCCATCGTAGCTCTACTGTACAAAAACTTCAGCACTTCGATATACCGACAGTCAACTTGGCACCGCTGAAGGGACTGCAGCGACGCCCAAATTTCGACGGAATCAAAGGCTTTCTCCTAGTCCACATACGCCAGATATAGTGGCAAATTGTACTCTTCGGACTTCTGTACGATTTGCCGTAGGGTATGTATGTGATCTATAGTGCTAAAGCCCTTTTGGAAACCGGCTTGTTCGGGAGGCTGGAAGTCGTCAAGTCTGCGCGCGAGACGATTCGTAATGACTCTCAAAAACAGCACGTAGACGTGGCTCAGAAGGGAAATCGGTCTGTAGTTCTTCAAGAGAGCGTTGTAACCTTTCTTGAAGAACAAGACCACCGCACTTCTGCTCCACGCCTCCGGTGTAATGCCACTATGGAGGACGAAATTAAAGAGCTTCTGAAGGACTTCAAGTACCGGTCTTCCACCCGCTTTCAGAAGCTCCGCTGTAATTCCATCCTCGCCTGGGGCCTTGCCGTTTTTAAGGTGCTGGAGAGCCATTCTAATCTCGCTTAGACTGACGTCCGGGATATCTTCGGAATAGTGTCGGATAAGACTCGCTCTTGGATCGTTACTCACACTTGCGTGTGGCTCCAACGATGACGTGTACAGCTGTCCATAGAACCTCTCAATTTCACTCAAAATCTCAGGTGTCCCGGAAACGATTCTGCCACATTCTGTCTTCAGCTTTGACAGTTGGCTCTTTCTGGCAGACAGTACTCTGGCAAAGACTTGAGCCTTGGTTCCAGTCGATCGCTTCTTCAATACGAGCTGTATTGAAGTTGCGTAAGTCCCGCCGCATGCATTTGGAGATCTATCTGTTTAGATGCCTGTATGCTGTCAAGTCTGTTGAAGAATGTAGCTTCATCTGCTGTTTAACAGCCATGAGATTAAGAGTGTGATCGGAGAGTTTTTGTGTTCTTCTGCGGCGGGTCTTGCAGAACTTAGCTCTGACCGCATGGACAGTTTCCACGAGCTTATCATTCATATCGTCCACTTCATTGCAGTCTTCTAGGCACTGAAAACGGTTTTGTAACTCGATCTGAAAGGTTTCGGGACTTTGGAATAGAGCACGAGGGGGGACGGAGCGTTGACTTCATTAGACGAGACCTCTCCAACTTAACGTTTAGGTTCAGTGTGCCTATAACCATTCGGTGATCGCTACCAGTTTTCACCCTCGTGATCACGGAGACATCACTGAACAGTTGTCGTCTGGTCGTCATAATGAAGTCAATCTCATTTTTTGACGAACCATCGGGGCTCGACCAGTTCCACTTCCTATGGGGCCGCTTCTGGAAGAAAGAGTTCATCATAAAGAGTCCCTCTTTCTCCATGAAGTCGGCCAGCTGCTGGCCCCTTGGGTTTCGTTGCCCTATTCTGAATTTCCCTACTTTCAGCTCACAGTTCTCTCTTGTGCCTAGTTTTGCAATGAAGTCTCCCATTAACACCGTATATTGGGTTTTGAATAAATACATGGCTCTAGAGATATCCTCATACATTTCCTCCACCTCCTCATCGGGGTGTGCCGAGGTTGGTGCGTAAACCTGTATGACCTTCAGCGAATACCGTTTGGTGATTCTGAGTTTAAGGTACGCAACCCTCGTCGACACACTCCCGATCTTCACAACGTTGTTAACGAGAGACTTGTGGACGATAAATCCGACACCTCCTTGGGACAGATGGTCGCCCTCCCGGTGATAGAGCAAGTTGCCGGATTCGAGGATTACCGTGTCCTCCCCCTCTCTTTGGACATGGGATAACCCTATAATATGCCAGCGCAACTTGTCTATTTCTTCTTCCAGCTCCACGATCTTCTCGTCAGTCCTCAGGGTGCCTGCGTTGTACGATGCTAGTTCGAGTCGTTTAAGGTGGCAACCGAACCTCCACCGGAGATTCTTAGCACCCCCTGCTCCGCCGTTACCATGGTCGCCACCGTAGACAGGAATAGCGGGGCCGCCGGGGACTGGGGGCCGTCTCTTTTTTACTCTCGTCATTGGGGGGTATTTGCCATAGTTGCCACGCTTGGCGAGCGGGTTGGCAACCGCAGTTTTTTTAATTGTAATTTTGGATATTATCAAGAAGATGCTGCTGCCCATCTCCCACTTGTTTCTCTTTGTCGCCTTTTACGACACCCACGGGAGGATATGGGGTAGTGGATATTTTTGACCGCCACTACACGGCATACTGAATCTTATTTAATACTAAATATCTCAATCTATTGCTTACATTTCTATTAAGCGAGAAGACTCACTGATGCATATACCAATGGACGGCAGTTCATATATTTTTTTGGTTACATTTTTTGTTATGTTATCTAAAGTTAAACAATTAGTAAATAAAATAATCTTATTATTCCATTTCTGTCGTCATTATAACTTCAATTATATTATGGATTTGATGCTTAGCTAATAGTATAAGAACGATTTTATGTAGCGATATTGAAGTTTGGCCATATATTGAGAGATAATCTTCTCATTACCAATGATTCTTTCGAGATCAAAATATTCGCAAAATGTTTGCTCAAGCAATTCATACATTTATTATAGTTCTCAGATTGGCTGGAACTCAAACAAGCACTATCGTTTGTCAACAATTGAGTGTTGGAAAAGCATTTCCAAATAAATATTTACAGGACTTTTTCTTTAAATATACAGAATTTTTCAAAGTGATTTTCACAGAGTCTATATTGTTGCCTTTTTATAATAAAAACGTTTTAAAAGGAGATCTTCTCGTCCAACAGATTTTAACCACTCTTGCATTAATAAAATAAATTTTGCAGACCGAGTTCGGTATATCTTGCGCTCAAACATATTTGATAGCACCGAACTCGAACGGCTACGACGTGAAGCTGTACCCTCATCAGATGAAAATGCTACGGCTGAGGATGCTGCGCCACAAGTTGCAGAGCAACCAGCACACGTAGATGCCGCCGTGAATCTTTCAGTTATGGTTGGTTCAGACAATGACAGAACAGTCGCCCAGGAACTAGAACTAGAGCAAATGAGGAGTACATTGGAAGAGGCTATTTTGGAAACGCGCAGTACGCCTCTCGAAAATCAACCGCGACTTCCCCGCATAAATCGCAATATGCAATCCCTTCCCTTCCCTTAAGCAAGCGGAATCGAGCTGTCGTGAGGGCTCTCAACCCAATGCTGAGGACCTATTTGGAAGCCAGCCGGGACCTTTGCGAGACAGACTCAATTCTTTTTGGTGCCGCACTGGCAGTTTGCCGTATTATTGGTGCCAAACTTCCCACGGCTGGTCGCGCTATTAGGCAAAGTAACGCTATCCCAGCCTGGAGAAGAAGGATTGAGGACCGCATCGCAAAGGTAAGGGTTCTCATTGGCAGACTGATGAGCTTCAGGTAACGGGCAATAATACACCGTCAGGATGGCGTTTTCTGGGACAAATATCAGTGCGAATGTTACGCCCATGGACCCCGTCATCATTACGCCGGATGACGTAGTTGAGGCGGTCCGTAGGGCCCCGAACTGGAAAAGTCCGGGACTCGACGGATTGCATCACTACTGGCTCAAGGTTCGTGGAGTGTCACGCTGTGCTCGCCCGACAGTTTCAAGCGGCTCTCAAACAAAAGTGCTTCCGAGTCTCTTCACTACTGGGATCACTCATTTGGTTTCTAAAGACCGGGATTCCACAGAGTCGAGGAGCAAATACCGCCCCATTACGTATCTTCCCACCATATATAAGATACTGACATCCATTTTGAGTACGCGAGTCATTCGTCACCAGTATTTAAATCAGGTGATGTCGCATGCTCAAAATGGATGCCGGGGCAGTGTTCGTGGAACCAAGGAACCACTCCTCTTTGACGCGGTCATAGGCAAAGTGGTTAAACGCAACCTTCGAAACTCCTCCGCCGCCTGGATAGACTATAGAAAGGCATTCGACTCGATGCCCCAAAGAGGGTCCTCGAGCTGTACAAGGTTGACTGTACAGTTCGAGACTTCCTCGGGCAGTATGTGGGGCAGTAGTGTAAAATCCTTTGTCTTTTAGGCGAGGAGATGACGGATGCGGAAAGCCACATAAGGATAAGAAGGAGTGTCTTCCAGGGCGATTGTTTGAGTCCAATCTGGTTTTGCCTCTCCCTCAACCCTCTCAGTACCTTACTGGAGGACTCCGGGAAGGGATTTCAGCTTCGGAAAGGAGGGACAAAAGTGACCCACCTTTTCTATATGGATGATCTCAAATTATTCGCCTCCAGTCGCTCCCATCTTATGGAATTGCTAATCATCACTTGTGACTTTAGTAATTCTATTATGATGGAGCTGGGGACGGATAAGTGTGTGGTCCTCCATGTTGAAAGGGGAAGGGTTGCTAACTCTCAGGGCATAGACTTATCTATGCCCATGATTATAAGGACCCTTTCCGAGGCTGAAACATACCGATACCTGGCTATATCAAAGAACATCGGTGTTGATGAGGCGGGTATGAAACAGTCAGTTTGCGATGTGTTTTATGCACGCTTGACCAAAGTGCTTAATAGCCTTTTGTCCGGTGTGTATAAGACGCACGCATATAACGGTTGGATCATGACTGTTCTCATGTATACCTTTGGCATACTCAGGTGGACTCGGACTGAACTGAATGCTCTGGACAGAAAAGTCCGCATTACTATGACGTCCCACAGGATGCATCATCCGAGATCGTCAGTAATGAGGCTGTACTTGCCGCGGAAGCATGGTGGGCACGGCTTTATAAGCGCGCTTACCATGCATAATCGCGAAATGTGCAACCTTCGTTATTACTTTCTGACGCGAGCGGATGATCCATACTATAGGGACTGGACTGGTTAAATTTCGATGACCTCTTTGGGAAAACTGAAGGTTTTGTCTGTGCAATACAGGATCAGGTTATTAAGACCAACAATTATCTGAAATACATCTTAAAAGATGGCGCCGTCGATATCTGTCGATCTTGTCGCCATCCCGGTGAGTCACTTAAGCATGTCATTTCCGGTTGTTTGGCGCTTTATAACTATGATTATTTGCACAAACACAACCTAATAGCCGGGATTCTACACCAGAAGCTCGCTCTGAAATACAGTCTCGTGGATCGGAAACTGCCATATTATAAGTATTTGCCGGAAGCCGTGCTCAAAAATGACCGCGCCAGGCTCTACTGGGACCGGGCCATCATCACAGACAGGACTATTCTTGCGAACAAGCCTGATAATGTGCTGATAGACCGGGCACAATCAAGGATATTTTTGGTCGTACTTACCATTCCGTATGACGAGAACCTCGTGAAAGCCGAAACAGATAAGCTGACAAAATATCTGGACCTGGCTCACGAAGTGACCGACATGTGGGGTGGTATGCCAACCAAAATTATTCCTGTGGTCGTTTTTTTTTTCTTTTTTTATAGGATTAGGATGACAAATGAGCACACAGTCCACCTGATGGTAAGTGGTTGCTGCGGCCTATAGACATCTACATCTATCTTCGATTACAAATCAAAATGTAGATGTGTTGTCACCCGTGAGGACTAAGATGGAATGCCTCATTTCCAGTAAAAAGGGCCTCCGGCCACCTGCACTCACCAAGCGAAACGCAGAGGTAAACCTCTACTTCACGCTAGTTTTCTGTGAGGTCGTGGTACCAACCCGGTTCGAGCCGGCCCATCCGTGCGACAGCAAAAGCTGCCGCGTGGCTCTACCACTGTTAAAACTGAAACTGTTAAACTGTCGTTTCTGCGAACGGGTTAATCCCAGTCAACCTCTCAAGTCATCTGAGGCGACTGGGACTCCGTGACGGACCGCTCCAAGTTCAAATGCAGAAGGCGGTGCTCCTCGATACCGCCCGCATCGTCCGCCGGTTTCTTTCCCTTTCCCCTAACCCTCAGCCGTTTGGTCTCCCCTGCCGAGGGCTTCCATCTGGTTGGGTTATTATATATTTATTTATTTTTATGTATTTGTTCTATTTTATTGATATTTATGTATGTTTATATCTTTCGTTTAGAATTATATATTTAAAGAGCCCAACTAGATGATTAACACTTTATAGATAACCCAAATTATAATAAAAATATTGTTACGAGCTTGGGGTCCCAGTCAATTACAAACTGCCGATTGAATTACCAAAATTGACTATATAATTACACGACACTAATTACAATTGAAAATCACACTAATAATTAAACACAGTTCGCCGATATTTCGCTTCGAAACATTATCTTGTATCGCCAATTCAATACTGCCCCGGTCGTAGTCTATACCGGCCTTATATAGGGCCTCAGATAGTTTCCAGAACCTTCTACTGTAGCGAAATCTAGAATGTTCGGGTACATATCGGTCCCGACATATCTGGAAGGATCTCGAATCTCCTAGTTCTGCTACTCGACACTAGAGGGCGCTAGTGTAACTAGTGTTGCCATGTACAAGACATTAATAGTGGCGCGCAACACTGCCCCCTCCTAAGACATGCTCGTCCCGAGCATTGTTGGTCCCATAATAACGCGCCAGTCTATCCACATGGACAATCTTAGGAGTAGCTCTTCTAAAATCAGTCACCACCCGCCAGTTTCCCTGCTGCTGCTGGGCGGTGCTGTTAGCCACACTACCTTCTCGAGAGCGATCACCTTTTTCTACAGTTCGTTGAGGGCAGCTGGATCGAAGATGGCCCCTTTTCCCACAGCCGTAGCACCTAGGGCTATATCCTTTATTGCGGTCGTGAACTGTAGCTGCTGAAACCTCCCTGACGCGATGGGAACGATGATCCTGCCGCGCGGCTTCCACCTCCAGTGCATGGGCCAACGCGTCCTTAAGCGTCTCGTGGTGCCCGATCCTCACAGCAGCTCTGACTTCAAGGTCGCGGATGCCGTCGATGTTTGCACCAGGTTCCCTACAATGAGCGCAGGTACAGACTGGTATGCTTTCCGAACCAGCTTCTCCACCTCAAGGGCCCACTGCTGCAGGTTTTCGTTGCTGTGTTGCACGCGATCTTTGAGCTGCGCACAAAAGACGTGTTCCAGGTGAGCGTCGCCATATCTCGACTCCAATGCCTCAAGGAGCTGCTCGTAAGTCACTTCCTTACTGAGAGCTTCCAGAACAATTAAGGCTTGGTCGCGTAGGCCTAGGGTGAGCAGTCATGGCCTGACTTTTATTCCAGCTGTTCGCCTTCATAACAGCCTCGAATTGGATTTTGTAGGCCGACCAGGAAGAAGTCCCGTCGAACGGCTGCACTTTGAATAATTCACCTAGCGAAGGTGTTGTAGCTACCACGGGAGCTGTAATTCCATTTCCATGTTTGAGGTCGTCCAGCGTTTTCTTCACGTCAGCCATTACGTTGTCAACCCGATTGTACACTTGGTCGATTCGGGTTTCAGCTTCCGACAGGCGGTTGCCATATTGAGCAACCCTATCCTTCAACTCCTTTATCTCTTTACCGAAGGTAGCGTAAAGGTCCTTCATGAGGAGCATCTGCTCTTCCTTATAGCGTTTGAGCTGCTCTTCCAACCGACGGCCCTGTTCCTCCTGTTTGCGGGCCTGTTCCTCCTGTTGGCGGGCCTGTTCCTCTTGTAGGCGGTGCAGCTGCTCTTCCAACCGACGGGCCTGTTCCTCCTGTCGGCGAGCCTGTTCCTCTTGTCGGCGGGCCTGTTCCTCCTGTCGGCTAGCCTGATCCTGCAGTATCATCACCAGAGCACCTAAGTCAGGTGCTGTAGATGCAGGAGCTGATGACGGACCGGCCTCCGTGGTCAGCAGCTGGCCCTCCGATGTTTGCGGCGTTGTATCTTTTTTTTTTCGCCAATGGTACACCACCATTGACGGGAGTGTATTTTCAATTTCAACACAGATGCTGTTTTATACACAATATATTTTTAATTTAGTTACTGTTAAGAGGACATACTTTACTGCTGCGATTTGATACAGAGTAAAGTGTTCCTCTTAATTTATAGTTAACATAGAATTAAATATATATATATAACTAATACACACATTAATATCTAAAACGAAACTAATAATAATCCTTTGCGTCTCTGTTTCTAACTTTTGTAAAATTTTACTAATAATCTTAAAAGTAAATACAACATATTATTATTAACAGTAAGACTTTTTTTTTATTACAACTAACAAATATCATATACTAGTGTCATTATGTGTTTTATTAAATTGATTAAGACTATTTACAATTATTTTGATAAATTTATTAAACGATTCCAAAGTTGCTTCCTTTTCCATCAATTCTAATAATATATAGGGTGACACTCTGAGGTTGTTGCAAATTGTCTCGTGATTAAACCTATGTTTAGAGAAAGCAGGACATTGTTCTAAGAGATAGGCCAGCGCTTGAGACGAGGAGCCATCATTTGCGGCGTTGTATCACCAAATCGTCTCTGGTCCGTCTCCAGCTGGCGTTGACTTCGGGTACGGATACCCTCCATGTCGTCCTTTGGTAAAATCGGCATGATTTGATCCCACTGCTGACACCAATTGTTACAATTGTTACCAAAATTGACTATATAATTACACGACACTAATTACAATTGAAAATCACACTAATAATAAAACACAGTTCGCCGATATTTCGCTTCGAAGCATTCTCTTGTATCGCCAATTCAATACTGCCCCGGTCGTAGTCTATACTGGCCTTATATAGGGCCTCAGATAGTTTCCAGAACCTTCTACTGTAGCGACATCTAGAATGTTCGAGTACATATCGGTTCCGACATTTGTGGAAGGATCTCGTCTCTCCTAGTTCTGCTACTCGACACTAGAGGGCGCTAGTGTAACTAGTGTTGCCATGTACAAGAAATTAATAGAGGCGCGCAACAATATGAACCTACGTATTTAATTTACAAAAGTAATTATTCTATTATAAACATTATAAAAATAACTATTCAATCACTTAGGTAGGTTGGTCACTTAAAGGTGAGTTATCTATCTACCACATTAAAAATTAATAAATTATAGTCAATTTAAATAAAACTAATTTTACGGATTTTATCGCGTATATTAACTTATTTTATATTCCCGACGTTTCGAGCACTTTTCAGCACCCATGGTCACGGGGGGGACTGAGGCGTATGACGTCCCAATGTCATAGTTAACCACGGCTACCTTCAGATTAAAAATTATTAATTTTTCTTCCGATCTACGCAGTATGAACTTACAGTATCGTGAAGTCTTGCAGTTGTATGCTTGGGTTGGGATTTAATTTTATTAATTATGGGATCCCAAGCAGATGGTAGTACCCAGCCATGTTCTCTGTTGGATCAGGATGTTTTTTGATTTCAATAGCCTCGCGAATCATCCTTGAAAGGAATCGGTGTTCTTTAGCGATGATTTGTGGTCTATCAAATCTAATGTAGAGACGGGGCCGATCCTGTACGCGTTCACAGACTGCAGACTTCCCGGAGCGTCGATTCTTCACATCAGCTATGTGTTCTTTAACAAGGGTTTTATGGATCTTTTAGTTTGTCCTGTATAAGAGAGACCAAATTCACAATCAAGTTTGTACACTCCTGCATCTTGCAGAAGAATATTACACTTGACTGATGGTATAAACTGACTAATCTTCTTCGGCGGCTTGATGTATGTTTTAATGGAAGCACTCTTCAAGATGTAGCCAATCTTGTCAGTGACACCTCTGACATATGGCAGTACAGCAGGCACTCGTTCGACTGTGGCTGGCTTCACTCGTTCACTGTGACGTAGGCGCGGGACCCGGAGCTTATTGTCGTGCAAAACTTGCTTGACGTGTTGGAGCTCGGCGGCCAGGTGTTTACTGTCACAGATACCTCGTGTTTTCTGAAACAAAGATTTACCCACGGTAGCTAACTGTGAAGGATGGTGGTGAGAATCACCGTTTAAATATCTATCTGTATGGGTCTTTTTTATACACAGTGTGGCTCAAGGTGTTATCAGGATTCCGAATTATTAACACATCTAGAAAAGCTAATGAATTGTTTGTCTCTAACTCCATCGTGAACTGAATTTTAGCATTTAAGGAGTTAAGATAGTCTAAAAATGAAGTTACTTTATCCAAAGGTAGAATTGTGAAAGTGTTGTCTACGTACCGCTTGTAGAATCTTGGGTTTACAGGAGAAGTAAGCAGGGCTTTCTCCTTAAAGTCCTCAATGAATATATCGGCGACAATGGGAGATACAGGTGAGCCCATCGCCACTCCATCTACTTGCTTGTAGAACTCTTCCTTCCACAATAGGTAGTCAGATGTAAGGCAGTGTCTGAGTAATACTGCATATTCTACGGGCATATTGTTTTCCTCTAGCATTCTAGTAACAATCGAGATGCAGTCTTCAACAGGTAAGCATATGAACAGAGACTGCATCAAAACTGACCACAGTTTCATTGTCTGCCAGATGTAGGACTTTAATCGTAAAATTAGTTTTATGTAAATGTGTAGTGTTCGCGTAGATATAAGAAATCATTAAATTATAGTCAAGTTACTATTTACCTAGTGGAGTCTTTGGGATAATTAAAAAAGATATATAATTCTTTCTGTTCTATTATTGTTCCTACAAAAAGTACAGTAACCCATAATAACACTTTTTTGTATTTCATTAAACACGAATAATTCTTTAAATTTTTTTTTATACTTATTATTCTTTACACAACCCCGAGTTTGAGTACAGGCCGAGCCGGTTTAAAGCAGTTTCTCTCTGTTCGTGACGAGCCGCCTGTGCTATTATAATGAGTATTATATTATAAAATATTTAATGAGTATTTAGAATTAAATCACATGCAACCAGCCAAAAAAGAAAATTACAACCAACGGGTATACTTACCGTATCATGCGGTGGTACGTGAAGATAAGGGAACTACCAAGGTTAGTGTCGTTTTAGACGCATCCTATGAAGGGTCAAATGGAGTGTGTCTGAATGATGATTTAATGGTCGGACCGACCCTACAAGCAAGCAACAAGAACTACATTACATCATAATGCGTTGGCGAATTTATGCAATCTGCTTCACTGCCGACTAATAATGTACCGGCAGATACGTGTAGATGCAGATTACCAAGGGATTTTATGGCGTGAAAGCAATATAAATGATATCCGTGAATACAAATTGCTGTGAGTAATTTTTGGTATCTCTACAGCTCTGGCTGTAGAATCCTTGTTACAGTTAGCAATAGATGAAGATGAAAAATATTCACTTGTTGCTGAGAAGGTCAAAAGGAACTTTTATGTGGATGACTTGATATCAGATGCCAGATTCAAAATCAAGCAATTGAGATTAACAGGCAGATGAAAGCCTTACTTAAAGATCGTGAATTCGTTTTACAAAAATGGTATAGCAATAATGAAGCTATAATAAACATTATGAAGGAACTCATAAGAGAAAAGGCTGTTTGAGAAGCATGATAGTATAAAAAAAGGCCCTTTTGGAAATGAGGCATTCCATCTTAGTCCTCACGGGTGACAACGCATCTGCATTTTGATTCGCAAACGAGGATAGATGTAGATGTCTATAGGCCGCAGCAACCACTTACCATCAGGTGGACTGTGTGCTCATTTGTCACCCTTATCCTATAAAAAAAAAATACTTGGATTAAACAGGAAGTCGTTTATTGGTAACAGAATTGCAGGAATTATAGCCTGGTTTGACTGTAATCACTGGTAATATGTGAAATCTAATCATAACCAAGCTGACTGTGCATCACGAGGTGTTAATCCATCAAATATGTCGACTCATCAGTTGTGGTTAAACGGTCCAGTCTGGTTAGAAAACTCAGTAATTATGTATGCCAATCCCAAAAAATAGTAATACTGACCTCGAAGAAAGATCAACTTTGGTGCATGTAGCAGCCGTGGGAATTGATTATATGTGTATTTTAACAAGGTTTTCAACGTTAACAAGATTATTTCAATGTTGTAACTTACTGCAGACGATCCCTGAAAAGTTTTTATTAAGAAAACCAGTACATACTTATCTCCTGAAAAAAGAAATAAACGAAGCAACAGATAATGTCATAAAAAAAACACAAGGAAAGAATTATAATGAAATAACGGACATAAAAGTGGTAAAAAGATAAATATAAAAATCAAGACTTATTAACTGTATAATGACTATTTACTTCATTCAAGATTCACTCGGAATACTACCGAGTCGGAGGACGGATATGTAATGCTCAACATAATGAAAATGAAAAACATCCAATCTTGATTCCTTCCGAATTCGATGTATGCCTAAATTTGAAACGAATATCGTATGTCCAAGATGAAAGTGAGACGATGGCCCTTTTACCAGGGTACTTCTCGGTAAGTGAGCCTCTTTTCTTGCCTCCCGATCTTAAATTTGATTAATAGACGATCAGTACATTAAGGAGATGACAACTATGTCAATACATACTTCAATATTTCTGAAAACAATGGTCGCAAGAGTATCTAATGCGCATGATGCATGGGTACAATTGGACACATATAACTCTTGAACCAAAATTAAGACATATAATTTTGGTAAAGGAAGATGGGCTATCATCCGCTAGGTGGTTTATGGGAAAGATCGTGGAAGAACACCTTAACGTGGACAAAGTTAACGTGGGTTGTTACTTTAAAATTGAAAAATTTGATTATAAAGCAACCTGTTAAAATAAAAATCAAAAAAGTGTACTTTACTTATTACAGAGCGATAGTCTTGTCTGTAATCATTTTTGTTTTCTTTTATGTGCATATAAATATAAATGCTATCCAAAATATGTATAAAATCGTCATACAATTTAGTTATTTTTGTTGACAAAAAGAAGCTTAATATTAAAATGTAATGTATTAGATTTATAAAGTTCTTTGTTTTTATTTATAAATATAAAATAAATAGATAGGGTATAATAATATTTTTTTACATAAATAAAAACGTAGCAAGTCCATTGATATAATGTTTAGTTAGGGGTTTTGCTTATAATTGATACATGATATTGTTAAGGACTGTCGTTCTTGGTGGGCAGTAATGTTTACGTTTATATTACAATGTCTTTTTAACAGTGGTAGAGCCACGCGGCAGCTTTTGGTGTCGCACGAATGGGCCGGCTCGAACCGAGGTGGTACCGCGACCTCACAGAATACCAGCGTGAAGTAGAGGTTTACCTCTGCGTTTCGCTTGGTGAGTGCAGGTGGCCGGAGGCCCTTTTTACTGGAAATGAGGCATTCCATCTTAGTCCTCACGGGTGACAACGCATCTGCATTTTGATTCGCAAACGAGGATAGATGTAGATGTCTATGGGCCGCAGCAACCACTTACCATCAGGTGGACTGTGTGCTCGTTTGTCACCCTTACCCTATAAAAAAATGTAACATTTCGATATAAGTATATGTATATAAAAGTAACTAGATGGCGATATCTGTATTTTGAAACTCCATATCATATTGTTTTTAACGGGATAGATGTCTCCGACCATTTCTGAAATATATGGAGTTATACTTGAGTACATTTGTTTGTATGTTCAATACCTTCTTTTTATCGTATAGGGTGACAAACGAGCACACAGTTCACCTGATGGTAAGTGGCTGCTGTGGCTCATAGACATCTACATTTATCTTCGTTTGTGAATCAATATGTAGATGCATTGCCACCCGTGAGGACTAAGATAGAATGCCTCGTTTCCAGTAAAAATGGTCGCCGGTGCTCTACACCACCATTCTGTGAGAGCGTGGTCCTTCCCCGGTCGAGCCGACCCATTCCTGCTACAACTATACTACTTATATAGCTGCAGCATGGCTCTAACACGTAAAAACCACCTTTCGTACCAACTGAGATTACCCCCTAATACAGTACGCGATTATACACAGTCAATACTCTTTTTGATGGATGTTCAAGCGAGGTTAATTGTCAATAACACCTTAATTTATTATTTCTCAGGTGCGCAAAAGATTTTGGGCATTTTATATCATGCAGTAACATTCTCAAATAAAAGCATTCGCTGTTGGTGGGATGAATCACATAGAGGGTCTATGTGATCCATCCCAAGAGCATCCATTATTTTGACACCAGGGAAACTATCGACTGCAATACCTTGCTTTCGCCGTTGAAAGATTTTGGAAGTTTGTATAGTAACTTGGAACTTTGTCATAGGTCAGTGTTTTCGCGCAATCATCTTCAGCACATAACTTAAAAAATACTGTTAATATTGTGTCCCACGGATTATTAACAACTTCTTGTATTATATTCTCAGTGAAATAAACCCATTGTCCTTTTTCTAAATGAACTGCAAGATGAGTAATTGTGGGAGACCGTTCATGTACACTGAATGACAAAATCCTCCATCCAAAATCGTGCGATACCTGCGGACGACTCTGACGGCCATCGCCCTCTGCGGTTTGCGCAGAATGGCGAGAGGCCGTCATGTCCATCACCCACACAGGGGCCCCATACAGGGCCATGGACCGCAAGATTCCCACGTACAACCGCCTACAGGCGGCGTTCGGGCCCCCCAAGTTGGGAAGCAACGTTGAAAGCGCGCCCGCTGCACCCATCAGCTTGGGCGCTAGCCGCCGGAAGTGGGGTCCGAATTCCCATATCTGTCGAGCATCAATCCCAGATACTTCATGGTGGACTCGACAGCTATCCGGGCCCCGCTGACCACGATGTGTGATCCCGGCGGCGGTGCGCGTCGAGGGCCATGGAACACCATGGCCTCCGACTTGTTTAGGGCCACCTTCAGGCCCAGGCGCCGGATGCGGTTCACCACTTATGACACCGCAGCCGGGGCAACCAACGCTGCTTCCCTGTGCGAATTCCCCCGGGCAGTGACGAGCGTGTCGTCCGCATAACACGTCAAGTTGGCGCCCGGCGGGAGTTCACCTCTCAGCACCCAGTTGTAGCCGATGTTCCACAAGAGCGGTCCCAAGACCGATCCCTGCGGAACACCGCACGACATGAAGCGCCGACCTGCGCCACCACTTCCCCGAAACATAACGCATCTCTCCTCAAGGTAAGCCTCTATTGTGCGGCGGAGGTAGGGAGGCACGCGATGGTAATTCAGCGCCTCCCGGATACAACTCCAGGGTAGGGTGTTGAGGGCGTTGAAGATATGTAAAAACACCTCCAGCACCACCCCACCCCGGGACACTGTCTCCTCCGCCAGGGCCCTCACGCGCGTAATAGCGTCTATGGTGGCGCGCCCGCGACGAAAACCAAACTGGTTCTCGTCCAGGTCCGGCCCCTCTCTGCACAAATGGCTGACGAGGCGATCTGCGATGATACACTCAAAAAGTTTGTCCGCCTCGTCGAGCAGCACTATGGGCCGGTACGCGGACGGTGAGTCAGCGGGGCGCCCCTCCTTCCTGAGCAGGACCAGCCTCCCCTCTTTCCATACACTGGGAAGCTGACCCTGCTCGAGACATGCCGTGAAGAGCCCTCTCAGCTGGGGCTCTAGCTCCTTCACCCTACCACAAGCCACCACACCTAAGACAAGTATGTGGCCAGTGATACTTCCCTTCTTATTTCCAGTTTACTGTATCCTACCATACCGAGAACAAACAGAGTAGGATACAGTAACGGATAACCCGGATACACTCCATATAATTTGAGATATAAAAATCTAGCAAACTTGTTTTGAACACTTTCCAACATTGACTTATACTTGTCTTCATTTGGAGTCCAAATCACAGAGTTGCACTCCAAATGACTTTTTACCATCGCTTCATACAAAGCCCTTATTGCGTTGATGTTAGTGAACTCATTTGCTTGTCTCAAGACAAAATCGACAAGATAAAACTCGTTTGCTTGTCTCAAGATTGTGGTATGCTCTCTTGCAGCTTTCAGTAATGTGTTCTTGAAACTTTAAATTACTTGTGACATAAACACCCAGATCTTTCACTTTAATGACGCGCTACAGCAGCTCTCCCTCCATGTGGTACGTGGAACACGTGCTCGGCTAAATGACAACGTAGAGCATTTGCCCAAGTTAAAATAAAGTTTATTGTACCGGCTCCACTTCATGTCCTCATTTATATCCCGCTGCAGTCTTGGTCATGGTCTAAGGTATTATATATATCCTTTTCTCGAAGCAGTTCAAGCCATTTTCGTAACCCTATAACTTCGTAGTGGATAAAACTAAAAGTCTGAGTCAATCTAATTAAAACAAAAAAAAATATTGATATGGTCACTATAAGATGTTGTTAGGTTAACTAATTACGTAATAACTTAAGACAGAACGACCCTTAAGTAGGGACTGAATAAATTATCCGACTTGATATTACATGTATCTCACAACTTTTTACGGTAGAAGAACTGAGTCGCGAGACTTGTTTTTTTACAAGTTATGTTTTTGATGGCATATTTCCTTTTCTTTTAATGTCCTGTTCATTAATGTAACCATCATTTGCAACTCGGCCGCCGACGACGCAAGTATGACTTGATCATCGGCGTACAAAAGGCATTCGACGGTTAACTCACCCATTCTTAACCCGCATTCTTCAACTTTCAAATTTTCCAAACAACTGTTCATAAATAAGTTGAACAGCCACGGGGAAGCCACACAGCCCTTTCTGACACCTTTACGGATGTCAAACCAGTCCGAGTATGCCCCGTTGATCCCGAAACAAGCTCTAGAGTCCCTATACAGAGTCTTCAATGCTTGTATCAACCCAGCCATCATTATCATCATTACAGCCCTTCACAAGTCCACTGCTGAACATAGGCCCCCAAGGAATGCCACAAAGCACGGTTCTGAGCCACCTGCATCCATCGACTTCCTGCATATCTTACCAGGTTGTCACTCCATCTAGTGGGGGGACGCCAAACACTTCGTCCGACGGTACGAGGCCGCCACTCAAGAACCTTTTTTCTCCATCGGCTGTCGGTTCTTCGAGCTATATGGCCGGCCCATTGCCACTTCAACTTACTAATACGTTGGACTATGTCGGTCACTCTGGTTCTACTGCGGATATCCTTATTTCTAAGTTTATCACGCAGAGAAACTACGAGCATAGCCCTCTCAATAGCTCGCTGAGCGACCTTGAGCTTCCTCATCCGACCAGCAGTGAAGGACCACGTCTCAGTTCCGTAAGTCATCACTGGCAACACGCACTGGTTGTACAATTTCGTTTTAAGGTTTTGAGGTATGTCTGACGAGAAGATGTGTCGTAGCTTCCCGAACGCTGCCCAGCTGAGTTGAATCCGTCGATTGACCTCTCGGTCGAAGTTGGACTTACCTAGTCGGACTATTTGTCCCAGGTAAACATAATCGTCAACAACTTCGAGCTTAGCGCTCCCAACAACTACCGGCATAGGAGAGGTCATTGAGCATAGTGCTTACGTCCTCCAGCGATTCTGCCATAAGGACTATATCGTCGATAAATTGAAGGTGAGTGATGTACTCGCCATTGATGTTAATATCGCATCCTTTCCAGTCCAGAAGCTTGAAAACGTCTTTCAATGCAGCGGTGAAGAGTTTCAGGGATATAACGTCACCCTGTCTTACACCTCTCTGCAATTGGATAGGTTTCGTACTCTGGTTCTGTACTCGGATAGCCATCGTAGCCCTACTGTACAAGCACTTCAGCACTTCGATATACCGACAGTCAACTTGGCATCGCTGAAGGGACTGCAGCACTGCCCAAATTTCGACGGAATCAAAGGTTTTCTCATAGTCCACATATGCCAGACATAGTGGCAAATTGTACTCCTCGGACTTCTGTATAATTTGCCGAAGGGTATGTATGTGGTCTATGGTGGTAAAGCCTTTTTGGAAACCGGCTTGTTCGGGAGGCTGGAAGTCGTCCATTGTGCGCGCGAGACGATTCGTAATGACTTTCGAAAATAGCACGTAGGCGCGGCTCAGAAGGGAAATCGGTCTGTAGTTCTTCAAGAGAGCGTTGTCACCTTTCATTAAGGACAAGACCACCGTACTTCTGCTCCACGCCTCCGGTGTAGTGCCACCGTGGAGGACGGAATTAAAGAGCTTCTGAAGTACTTCAAGTACCGGTTTTCCACCCGCTTTCAGAAGCTCCACTGTAATTCCATCCTCGCCTGGGGCCTTGCCGTTTTTAAGGTGCTGGAGAGCCATTCTAATCTCGCTCAGACTGACGTCCGGGATATTATCGGAATAGTGTCGGGTAAGACTCGCTCTTGGATCGTTACTCACACTTACATGTGGCTCCAACGATGATGTGTGCAGCTGCCCATAGAACCTCTCAATCTCACTCAAAATCTCCGGTGCCCCGGAAACGACGCTGCCACACTCGATCTTCAGCTTCGACAGTTGGCTCTTTCTGGCAGACAGATCTCTAGCAAAGAGTTGGAACCCTGGTTCCACTCGATCGCTTCTTTAATACGAGCAGTATTAAAGTTGCGTAAGTCCCGCCGCATGCATTTGGAGATCTTTCTATTCAGTTGCTTGTATGCTGTCAAATCTACTGAAGACTGCAGCTTTATACGTGATAGAGCCATGCTGCAGCTATATTACGGTTGTAAATAAAGTTGTAAGTAATATATATATATATATATATATATATATTACGGTTGTAAGAAAAATATGTAATTACAAATTGTTGTGTGTAAAATACATTGATTTCTTATCCTCATCGGAATTTTTACTCAATCCCCACGTTAAAAAAAATACTTCTCATAAAATTCAGTACAGAGATCTAACATTTATTATGTAAAAATATCAATAAACAATATATCGATAAAGGTTATATCGATAAAATTATTCGAGTATAGCCAGCAGCATGGCGTACTCTCACTCAATTATTTTTTACTATGGAAGTCCTCTCAAACGTAGCGATTATATTCTCTTTGCCCTATTATGTTTTAGATTAGAATAAAGTACTCATTTTAAATCAATTTTAGTTTTCTTTGCACCTAAAAATAAACCTAGCAAGCTAACAGCATAGCAAAGTAGTGAAGCAATCAGCTTTTTTTTTTTGCTGTTGAGCAATCAGTTTCAAAATAGGAGGTTCAGATGCCTGGGTGATCAGTAATCGATTGCTGAAAACAGAATTTGAAAATTCGAAACCGTTCTCGAGATAATCGTGGGACAGACAGACAGACGGACAGACGGACAGACATCGTGAAATCAATAAGTGTCTTCGCAAGCTTCGCCACTTAATAAGTCGAGAGCGAAAACGAAGTAGTTCATCCATAGTCGAGATGGCGTTGGTGAATGCCGGAATAGCAAGGAATGTTCCGCAGTATCAATGACGAATGAGTTATGATCTAAACCCAGTAAAAACCCACTTTTTTGTAATTTGTTTCAGTACCTATTCGTTTTTCTTGTAGGTTCACTTAATAAAAATACACAGCAAAAATCTGATATCATCGATTGTTTTTTTTTTCAGTCTGCGGATTTATCAACTAATAGCAATACAAAGTAGTTTAACAAAACATTAGAGCCAGCTTCTACACTAAAAAGGGGTCAAAAGTCAAAGACAGTGATACCAATAGCGAAGATGATGTATCCGAAGAATCAGCGACGAAAAAAAAATCAATTAAAAAAACAGTCTAAAAATAAAAATTCTGGTATTAATATATATATATATATATATATATATATATATATATATATATATATATATATGTATGTATATATGTTATATATTGTTAATATATAACAAATAAAGGTGTCGTTGTACCAACATAAACCGTATTGGCTTAACCGTCTCTGTCTGAGGAAAGAAGAGAAAGCTTATTATTATTATTTTTTGAATCTTGACAAAACATGTCGCTGTGATTGGTTACTAATCCTGTCTCAAAATCAAACTATTAAACGGAAATGCACCCATTCTAATAAGCGCAACTACACTATCAAATATTATATCAACGAAGGAGAAGGTAGAATATTTGTTTGCCAACAATTTTTAGCAAGTGAACATTTCTGATATGTTTTATCAGTTTACTCTATTGTAAAAAAATGCATCTTGGGGATGTGCACCAGAAGATATAAAAGCGAAAAATGAGCCTCCAAATAAGGCTAAAGAATCCGCTATAAATTCTGTTAATAGATTCATCAAAAATTTACCAGCTGTACCTTCGCACTACTGTCGTCAAGACTCAAGCAAAGTTTACCCTCTCCAAGAGTACGAAAATGTCACCAACTTGTATAAACTTTACAAGCAATCATTACGTGGATCAGGGTTTGGACGTAATTTTAACATTGCATCCATGTAACTAAAAAAGAAAAGTCCCTTAAATGTCTTCAATACGATAATAATAATAATTCCAAAAATCAAACAGAGAAAAAAGAACATGAAATAGAAAAAGAAGAATGTTACGCCTGTTTTTAAGTTCACAAAAATATTCATAACTTCAACTCTGCTAATTTTGATCACGAAAAAATACTTAACACACCCTATGAACAATCCATGCTTTTGTACTTCAGTAGAAAACTAAATGTGTACAATTTGTGTATTTATGAAAATGGAACTCGTAAAGTTTTCTGTTACTACTGGGATGAGAGCAATGATAAGTGTGGCGCTAACGAGATTGCATCTATATTGCATAAATATATTCAATCGGTAGATGCCAGAAAGACCTCACTCGGTTGCTTCTGTATTGTGACTGTTGTCCGGGCCAAAATCGCATCCGTATTGCGTTGGCAATGTTGCATTCATCATAACAGGAGTGTAATAATATCAACACTATTCATATAAATATTTTATCAACTGGACATACTTGTATGCCCGTAAATACAGCGCATGTTATTATTGAAAATATATATAATAATACAACTGTTTACGCATCATTACAACGGTTTACAGTTTTTGCAACTGCTAGGACAATAACCAATGGTTTTCGAGGTAGAAATATTGAGTTATGAATTATAGAAATGATAGTATTAGTGACAAATATTTTAAAGGCAACTTAACTGGAAAGATAAGCTGGATCTGTACTATGACTTTCAGATAAAACAAGTAAAGCGTTAAATTTAAAAAATCTATGAATCCTACTGCGGCGGCCTTTGATGTTGAAATTCCGTCTAAAGCCAAGTTATTTCTTTTACCTTATTATCGATAACAGCCTCCCATCTCAAAAGTTAAATATGACTATTTAGTCAAAGTTTGCGTGGGCAACGTTATTCCGTCTGAGAGCTGGCGACGAATTTTGGGAAGGTCCCTTATGCAAGTTGAAATTGTGAAAAAATATAATTTCGTCAATCTCGCGTCCAATCAATCCAGTCTCGCGAGTTTGGTAGAGCGTTTGCGGTTATTTTGTTACTGCGCAGCATATGACATTTGCAAAAAAAAATCCAAAAAAATGTTTTTGTAGCAACTTGATTTCTTATTTATCTTTTAATTTAATTTTTATATAATTCCAAAAAAATATCCCAGACGTTTTTGTCGGTTATAAAGTATTACCAGATCTCTCCAAAAATATTTAATTTAATTTCCCAAAGAACGTACTTTTGACAATCTCGAATTTTAATCACGTATTTACTGAGTAATTTTTAATAATACCTGCAAATCGCCACACGAATTTAGCGGTTTTAAACAATTCCCAGGCGTGAATAAAGTATACAAATAAATACGACAAAAAAGTATTATGTGTAGCCATAAGTGCGAGAAAGATAGCTTATCGAAGCTTGCCGACAGCAGATGGGGGTCTAAGCTCCTCGTGCTGTAATTGGTTATTAAGAAATACTTTTTCTTAAGATTTTAAGACTTGGTCGCATTTGCATTTTGATTCGCAAACAAGGAAAAATGTAGATGTCTATGGGTCACAGCAACCAATTACCATCAGGGTCCACCTGATGGTAATTGGTTGGTAAATGTGTGCACGTTTGTCCTATAAAAAAATGTGTCTAATATCTTTCATTTAACTTATCTCATGGCTATCGACCTAGTGTGATATTTATTAATATTATTTATTAACCCTAAAATAAAAGAAGATAACTCCTTATACTATCAACTAACTACCAGTGAAAATACCATCCAAATCGATTCACATGTTTTTGCGTCATGCATGTTCGATGCGTTAAACGTCGTGTCAGGGTTTTATTATAGTAATATTAGATAGATATGAAAAATATCTTGATTATTTCTAGAGACTGATTATGTTTTGAGAATAATAAAAGTGTTGGTATTATAGTAATTACAGCGATATTAATAACTGTCTAAAAAATTCACTCTTTGCACAACTTGCTTTTATTATGTAGGAATGTTATTTTTCTTCTGTTTACTATATCTGATGGATTATTAATAATGCATTTACTGACAATTGTGAGTTATAGTGTAATTTATAATTGCGAGAGCAATAAAAATTGTTCAATTAAAAAATGTATTGACCTCAGACTGAATGTAATATCGTAATTAGTTTCCTTATTAATTTTGTATGGTAATGGCACCACCTAACTTATTTGTTTAACTTTCAATAAAGAATTTTATTCAGTAATAATTGATTTCATTTATTTTGGTTCATTACAATTATTACCTATAAAGTTCTTGGTTAAGCGTCAGTTACTAAGGGAGGTTTGGTGTAATTTTAATAATAAAGATACAATTTCCACAATCACAAAAATCATTAAATAATGCTTAGGTAAAGGAGTTAATCGTTTTTCGTCTAGAAATTTTCACGACTCTCAATGATATTATACAATAAAAGATACCAATTTATCATTGTAAATAGCGTAAAGATCTTATGAATATCTAAACGGAATCAAGAAATCTAAAAAAAAAAATAGTTGTTTTTATATTTGTGTTCATGTCATTGGTTCAGATAATGTAATATTAAAAAAATATTGTAGTGGAGATGTGCCAACTCGGAAGAAACTCAACTGGAGTTAACTTGACTTGAAATTCACGTAACTCGAATAGTACTCGAGTTACGTAACTGGAATTGCTGGAACGAAGCTGCGTAATTTTGATACAAATAATTTTTATACTTTTTCTTCCATTCAAGATATTAGCATTTATATCAGCATACTTACTTACTTTACTTAATGGGTACTTATATATTATTGGCTTTCGTATAGATAATCTTCTAAAAATAATATCTAATAACGTCTTAACGTTTTACGCTACGTCATAAAGTCTAACTTTATGACGTAGCGTAAAATTAATGTTATTAATAATTAAATTATCACGAATTATACTTAATCAGCTCATTGATATTACAGAATATATCAATGAATTGATCTAATTAGTAAGTTGAGTTTATCACTAAATTGTAGACAGACACTGCATTGACCGTAAGATAAAGATACGACTCGAGTAGAAATTTGTGACTCGAGTCACTCGGGTTTCATCATTTCACTCTAGTTGTTCTCGAGTTTATCACTCGAGTTGAGAACAGCGATTACCTTAGTTAAAATATTTTTATATCGGTACCTTTATTAAATAAGTAAGATGTAGCAATATGAAATAAAACACAAATATTTATTATTTATTTATTTGTAGTATTTCCATGTTTTTTATTTACTACAGACATGTGTAATATTTCAAAATTTATAAACTGCTTTTCGCATATCTTACAAATTGTTTCCATTTTTCAAAATAATGCCACACTGACGATTTTTGTTTTGTTGTTTCATTGTTATCATTGATACTTTAAGCAAACAAATATATTTAAATCACCTTTTATGTTATGCAATATTTTTTATATGAAGTAACAAAAAAAACAACAATGATAGCACATTCACGATATTATAAACCACACTAAGTTCAAATTTGACTACAACAATATACAAGTCTGAATTTGGGTGTAATTAGTGACGTCACCTGCGGCGCCTTATACTACAAGTGAATTAATGAACTGACATCTGTCTAGCGCTCTCTGAATCTACACGGTGCGGTGCGACGAGTTGACTTAGTATCTCGAGTGCAAGCGGAAACGAGTAAAATTTATTTTCTCTCGAGTACCGAGTTACACAAATTCATTTGATTGAATCGGGTGAAAACAGAGTTCGAGTTGCATCACTACTGTAAGAGTATGTGGTTAATGGTTACATAATTTAAAATAATTTTTTGTAGCAAAATTGGTTAATAGCAAAAAATGTTTATACTTGCTAGTTTAAAAGACAATAAAATAAACATCGTCTCATCAATTCATAAGTGGTTAACATAATATGGATAATATCATACAGGTTAGCCACATATTAATATTCCACATTACCTATATTTCCTTTTTATTTTTTTGTGGTAGCATGGAAAAATTAGCAACGACATTCGAAACTGGAAGATAAAAGTTGATAAGTTTAGTAAATTAATATAAGAGTATATATGTAATACAAGAGCTTACTCTTACACCTAGAATTTTGGAAAATCTATAACATATATAATTTATAATGAATTACCTAAAACAAATGACACACAGGTCTTAGAACCTTATTAGTGTGTTAAAAGTGATAAAGTATTAAAATTTTATGTTATTAGGAAAATCTAAATTAAATAATAGATAGAACAAATACACAAAAGAAGTTTTTGTGTATGTTAAAAGAAAATTAGCATTAATGGGTCGAGGGATCTAAGGAATCTTCTCTATTTGATGTATGTAGCTTCATCGGCTTTGAAGAGCGATTCATTTAACTGCATTTAGGTGTAAATACCTTATATATTTAGTAAATTGCTCCATAAACTTGACAATACCAAATGGCATCAAACATGGATCCTGAATTTATGCCAGCCATAGTATATAGACAGTATAGATAGTACATATATTTATGTGTAAAAATAGTAATTACTTGTATTAGAAGCAAATATACAGTTTGCATAAATATTGTTTTTTTTTATAGGATAAGGGTGACAAACGAGCACACAGTCCACCTGATGGTAAGTGGCTGCTGCGGCCCATAGACATCTACATCTATCCTCTATTACAAATCAAAATGTAGATGCGTTGTCACCCGTGAGGACTAAGATGGAATGCCTCATTTCCAGTAAAAAGGGCCTCCGGCCACCTGCACTCACCAAGCGAAACGCAGAGGTAAACCTCTACTTCACGCTGGTTTTCTGTGAGGTCGTGGTACCACCCCGGTTCGAGCCGGCCCATCCGTGCGACGGCAAAGCTGCCGCGTGGCTCTACCACTGTTAAAACAAGTACTTAACTTGCAAGAAGAAAGCGAGTTATTGTCTTCGGCGACTTTAATCTAAACCTACTTACTAACGACAAACACGTAAAAGAATACAAGGAACTAACTGCAGGAGAATAACAAAAGAATAATGAATAAAATCAGCATCGAATATTTCACTCGTGAAACCACATCGTCAAAAACCATCAGAGATCATGTATGTACTAAGTACTAACTTACAAAATAATACTTTCCAAATGTCTATTATTGAATCCTCCATAGCTGACCACAAGCAAATATATCTCGAGTTAAACAGACCTAAAACTGAACGCATAAAAAAATCAATATGAAGCGATTAACTTGCTATAGTTAATCGCTTCATATTGATTTTTTTATATTTTTTACTTGCAAAAAGATATTGAAGAAATTTTTCAATATAACATATTTCAAATATATGAGGAGCTAGAATGGTAACTACTACAAACTATTACAAAAAACAAACTAAGAAAAACATAATTTAAAATTAAAAATTTTGTACAGCCGACTTCAATATAGGTTATTTGAGAATAACTCAATAACCATTGGTCTGACCTTGATCAAATTCATATGGGACCACACGAGAACTATCAGCTTTCATATAAAAAAAGAATCATCGAAATCGGTTCGCCCAGTACAAAGTTATGAGGTAACACACATAAAAAAAAAAAAAACATACACTCGAATTGAGTACCGTCTCCTTTTTGGAAGTCGGCAGAAAAGTGACCAATCCACATTGCAAAGAATGAATAAACAGGGACCTCATTGCTTCAATAAATAAAAGGAACTAACTATGGTACAGCTTAAAACAAACACCTGAAGATGAAAATTTGAGAACAGAATTCATAAACTAAAGAAACCACACTTTTGTAAATATCCAATTAGCTAAAAAACAATTTTATCAAAAGGCTTTTACAGATTGTAAGAAATGTCCTTTAAAAATGTGGCAACTAATTAATAGACTGTCAAATAATAAATCGGATTTGACAGACCTAAGGTCTTTAAAAATCAATACCCCCAATGGTCAAATCTCAAACACTAAAGAAATTTGTGAGTATTTTAATAGATTTTTCGCCACAATAGGCACTGAACTTGCAGATAAAATACCAAAGTACCACAAAAATTTAAAACAAACACTGTCATACAAAAAACTTAAAAAAAACAATACCGAATTATCAAAACTAAACCCAACGACCGCAGACGAGGTACTGAAAATAATAAAAGGCCTAGGTTCTAACGCTAGTTCCGCTTTAGATGGCATGAACACAAAATCCTTAAAGTGTGTTAAAGACAATATTTTTTTTATTTTTTTTTTTATAGGATAAGGGTGACAAACGAGCACACAGTCCACCTGATGGTAAGTGGTTGCTGCGGCCCATAGACATCTACATCTATCCTCGTTTGCGAATCAAAATGCAGATGCGTTGTCACCCGTGAGGACTAAGATGGAATGCCTCATTTCCAGTAAAAAGGGCCTCCGGCCACCTGCACTCACCAAGCGCAGAGGTAAACCTCCACTTCACGCTGGTATTCTGTGAGGTCGTGGTACCACCCCGGTTCGAGCCGGCCCATCCGTGCGACAGCAAAAGCTGCCGCGTGGCTCTACCACTGTGAATAAAGCAGAAAACTATAGCAGAAATATAGCAGAAAACCTCGCAATTTGTTTTAACACATGCTTAAGTGACGGCTATTTCCCAAACACCTTAAAAATTGCAAAGGTTAGTCCTATATTTAAAGCCGGAAGCAAACAAGATCCAAAAAATTATCGGCCTATATGGGTACTTCCGGTAAGGTCGAAAGTACTGGAAAAAATACTACATAAACAACTATATGACTACCTGACTTCTACTGATTACCTCTATAAAAAGCAATATGGCTTCCGCCCAAAGTCTAACACTGTATCAGCAACTGTTGATTTAGTAACCAGTATAAGACTTAATATTGATCAGAAAAAAATTACAGTAGGTATTTTTATTTACCTCAAAAAGGCTTTTGACACAGTCAGCCATGACATCCTGTTGTTAAAATTGAAAGATTTAGGTATCACAGGAAAGGCAAATGATATTTTGAAATCGTATCTTTCTGATAGATTTCAAGTTGTTAAAAGTAATAATCAGCAAAGTAACCCCCAACCGGTTACTTGCGGCATTCCACAGGGATCAGTATTGGGACCCTTGTTGTTCCTTATTTATGTAAACAACATATATGAAATTGGACTAAAGGGAGATATCACTTTATATGCTGATGACACTAGCCTCTTCTACTCTGGCCACTCATTAGAATCAGTACTAAGTGAAGCTCAGCACCTAAACATATTACACACCTGTTAACAGTCAAACTTACTAACAATTAATGCCTCAAAAACAAAATACATAATTTTCTCTGCAAAAAATAAAAAAATAAAAAGTCACAAGCCTCTCACCATTGATGGTGAAATACTAACTAAAGTTCATAACGAGAAATATTTAGGCCTTGTTCTTGACAGTCAGCTTACCTGGAAACAGCATATTGAAAAGATCCATAGTAAAATCTACTCATTAACAGGAGCCTTAAAAACAATAGTTCGTTGTCTCCCGAGACATGTCAAATATACCATATATAAGGTCAAGCCTCATTTAGATTATTTGATTGAGGTGTGGGGCTCAGCCACTAAATCAACCCTGGAAAAACTACAGGTAACACAAAATAAAATCATAGAACTATTATTCCAATATAACTATTTAACACCAACCATTCAAATATATAGAGAAACAAAGTTATTTAAACTAGCCCAAACGTACAAATATAAAATATGCATTTTTATTAGAAAAATACTTACTAAAGATACTCATTCTCAAATAACATTTACAATAATTTAAAATTAAAAATTTTGTACAGCCGACTTCAATATAGGTTATTTGAGAATAACTCAATAACCATTGGTCTGACCTTGATCAAATTCATATGGGACCACACGAGAACTATCAGCTTTCATATAAAAAAAGAATCATCGAAATCGGTTCGCCCAGTACAAAGTTATGAGGTAACACATATAAAAAAAAAACGAAAAAAAAAAACATACACTCGAATTGAGTACCGTCTCCTTTTTGGAAGTCGGCAGAAAAAGATCGATTACCATAATCGTATAACAAGGCAGGCTAATAAACTATGTTTGAGAATACATAGAACAAACTATGGAAGAAGGAGTATCCTCTAAGAGGGAGCTCAACATATAACAAATTACCTAAAAACATTAAAGAAGCAAAATCCCTGCCCCCTTTTAAGAAATTACTAAAAAGCCACATTTTAAAGGATTTTTTATAATAACTTAATATTCACAAACCACAAATCTAAATATATGAGTACACATACAACGTAAATAATAATATTTACCATAAAAAATTGTATAGAAATAATACATTATATTTACTGTTATACAATATGATTATACATGTGCGACAATGTATATATATATATATATATATATGTAGAAAGGGTAATTGAGTATAGTACAGAGACTAATTTTGTAGTTAGGAATAATAATTAATTCGTTTACACGAATTAATTATCCAACGAGTCGAGGATAAACTAGTAACGGAATACGACAAGCGCACCGTTCCACGTCAGAGCCAAGACTGTCCTAACGGCGGCCGCGCCGTCCGTTTTATACAAGCAAAACGAGCGCCACTGCAGGTGCAATGGTGCAGGTGTACGAAACACGTGTTTTTTACAAGAATTCTGTCTAACTGCACTGACGGCTACCGCGCCGCACGTGCAATGGTGCTGGTCCCGTCACGGCCATACTGACATGCGTGCGTCCTCGCACGCGCTCCATCACAATTTTAGTTATCTGTAGACAAAAAACATCGCTCCACTATCCTGACATAACAGCGTCTGGTCCGGTCTATATTGACCCTTCAGACTTGGGTGACAATCAGTTTTGTTCCGGCAGTAAGCCCCATAAAACTTTAATCAACTTTAAGTGAGATCGGAAAGATTAGTCTGTAGCTTTTTTATTTTCTCTTGTTTTTTTCAAGTACTGTTTTCGCTAGTCCGAAATCACTATTCCCTATAGCCATATCATTGGACCGGCACAAAGCTCTGCAATGATAGTAAGAACTATTTTTTTTCTTACTCTCTTTTTTTTTTCAAGTACTATTTGCTAGTCCGGAATCACTATTCCCTGTAGCTATATCATTGGACCGGCAAACGCCCTGCAATGATAGTAAGAACCACTTTTTTTTCTTACTCTCTTTTTTTTCAATTCAATATAGAACAGGTACAGACCAACCATACTGCAAACATGTACCTGTCACAATCACACAAAAGTGTATCGTGAGGGACGTAGTGACATGATAACACCCAAGTATGTAAACCAACAGCAACACGACACATCCCAGGGCAGCACAGACCAGCCTCCCTGCAACTACATGTTCCTTTCCTGCACTCGAATAATTACTTCGCTAGAGTGTTGCAACGTCTCTAGTATTTTCTAGATGCACAGACACGGCTACCTCTGACTGTCGCACGTCCTCGTGCGGTTGACAGTGAACAGCATACAGTCTCTCAGTTATCACCACCTACTAACAGATATTAACTCTTGTTAAATATTACAACGGTCGACCATCCTAGACTTCATTTAAGTCATGGACGTGCCAATATGGCTACCTCCAGGCAAACGCACTCCAGCTTTCCGTTCTACTGCGTTCGTGCCACATTCGCGCCAGTGAGCCGTCGCGCCGTACTAGCGCTAGCGAATCGTCGTACTGCTTTGCAAAATTAAAAGAAATCGAGATAAATGTATTGCGAACCATGGAATTCCGAGCTTCCAAAGTTTATCACAATCTCTTAAGAAACGGCAACTGTATGACATTTGAAAACATTGCAAAAAACGGAAACTATGCGTAGAGACAGATACCACAACATATTTTAAAGGGAAAGAGGCAACTGCGCAAAATCTACGGAAGCCGACCAAGCCTCAGACGTCCATTTACAGCGCCAAATAACCATTTGTTCGGCGGCCGCTTGAATTGCCTTGCCGTAAGATTAGCCGATAAGTTACCGGCTGTAACGGTGTAGGCTCAATCTTACCAGCGCTCGGCCGTACCTGACGTATCATACTAATATTCCTAGTAAGACAGTTATTAACCGCTATTAACCGCTGTCATTGTGTAACAACTATATTTCGGTATTTACGTGGTAGAGCCATGCTACATCTATATTATGATTGTAGCACGAATGGGTCGGCTCGACCGGGGAAGGACCACACTCTCACAGGATACCAGCGTAAAATAGCAGCTTAATGCTGCTGTGTTTCGTATGGTGAGTGTAGAGGACCGAATAGACCGTTTTTACTTTAAACGAGGCATCCCATCTTAGTCCTCAGGGGTGACAACGCATTTTGATTTTTAATTGAGGATAGATGTAGATGTTTATGAGCCCCAGCTTCCACTTACCATCAGGTGGGCTGTGTGCTCGATTGTCGCCCTTATTTCATAAAATAGAAATAAATAAAATAAAATATAGCTATAACCCTATACTATAAAGCTATAATCCTAGTGATGTAATTATATCACAACTTTAACCATCTTGCGGCGATATATATATTTTATCTATGTATTTACTTATATACCATTATTATCAATTTATATTAGGTACTATTATGGTTTATAATAAAAATAAGGTAATTGTTGTCGCCAAACCACATATGTTTTTATTTTTTTCTTGAAGAAGAAATCGCTTTTAGCGATAAGACTGCCCATCGTGGCACATTTCTTCTTCTTTTTTTGTTCCATATTTATATAATTTTTGGCCATTTTCTATGAATTGGATAGTCAACATAAACTTTATGGCTGACGCAGCAATAGTGTTGAAAAAGTGCGGAATCAAAAGCGGGGAATCGAAAGAAGACTTGTTAAATATTATAAAAAAGTTAGGAGCCGCTATTAGTGTACCAATTCAATCAGAAGAGGTCCGTGACGTCTACCGCATAAATACTAAGAAAGAAAAAAACCAGCCTATAATAGTGGAATTTTCGACTGTTTTCTTAAAGAACTAAATAGTTGAGTCTGTCAAGGCATACAACAAAAAATATACGACCTATAAGTTGAATACCTCTAACTTTAAACTTGATGGCCCACCCAAACCGATTTTTGTGTCTGAGAGTTTGACAATTAAGGCGAAGAGACTCTTCTTTTGGGCCAGAGAATTCGCTAAGATTAATGCTTTTAAATACTGCTGGACTTCGAGGGGCAGAATATAGCTTCGGAGGGCGGATGGAGCTGCACTTGTAAAGGTTAATAGCGAGAGCGACCTAGAAAACATTAACAAAAAATGACTATATTTACAAACTTATATTATTAATTTTTATAAAATATGCATGTTTGATTGTTTTCTATATTTTGTAAGCTTTTCTGCCGACTTCCAAAAAGGAGACGGTACTCAATTCGAGTGTATGTTTTTTTTTTTTTTTTTTTTATGTATGTTACCTCATAACTTTGTACTGGGCGAACCGATTTCGATGATTCTTTTTTGTATGAAAGCTAATAGTTCTCGTGTGGTCCCATATGAATTTGATCAAGGTCAGACCAATGGTTATTGAGTTATTCTCAAATAACCTATATTGAAGTCGGCTGTACAAAATTTTTAATTTTAAATTATTTGTTTAATTTTTGTTATTGTATCACTAATTCATAAGCGTATATCACTGATACTTATTCATATACTATTGCTGACAACCCAACACATCACGTTAATACACATAAATTTACATCATAAATTACTTCATAATCTAGTACACAAAATGCACACTTGCACTTTACTTTTACTGTCAAGATTAACAAATATTAGATACTCCAGTAACGTATTTTTTTTTTTGTCTTTTCTTGGAATTTTATACCCGAACATATAATACAATACAACCGATTACTATTTTAATTCGGAATGGATGATAACTCTTTTATCACAACCGAAGTTGATATCTCAAATAGGATAGAATGTCTTACATTAAGTGACCTAAACAGTATTTGTATTGACAGAATGTTGGACTAGTCCAAGTAATCCGCCACCGAATCTCAATAATTACAACACTTTCTGGACGCAAAAACATCTAAACCAGAATGATGGGGTGGTTGTATACGTCCGAGAAGAAATTAAAGCATCCAGCTATGTGCCAACCTTTAACGATGGAAACTGCCTTATAATAAAAATCTCGCCAGATTATACCATCATATGCTCATACCGTCCGCCTAGTTTTCGTAATGCTAGTAGATATTTAGAATCTATTGACACGGTTTTAGCTAATAGTTCAACTAAAAATTTAATATTTACTGGTGATATTAATTTAGATATTCTATCATCTAACTTATCAGCATCCTCACAAGATTATTTAAATATTATGGCTACGCACGGTTTAAGACAAGGCATTGACCGTCCAACTAGAGCCAACACTTGCTTAGATCATTTCATGGTCAAAAGTTGTGGCACTTGTAAAACTATAGTTTTTGAACAGCAAATAACTGATCATTCACCCATAATGCTTTATATAAACAATGCTGGAGTTTGTAAAGACTTATTAAAATATAAAAAAATAACCGTTAATTATGAAAAAATCAAAGAAGTACTATTGGGAGAGCCCTGGCATGATTTGCTAATCACTAGAAATGTAAATACAGCCACTGAGCTTTTCACGGATAAACTTTTTTCATTGGTTAAACAGTACTCACAAATCAAAACGATTACTAAAAAGCACCAACCTCTCAAACCATGGGTAACAAGAGGAGTGGTAAGATCTATCAGAAAAAGAGATAAATTACATATGAAAACTAAAAAGTCACCAGATAATGAAGAACTAAAGATTAAATACATAAAATATAGGAATATGTGTAACAAAATTATTAAAAATCTAAAAAAAGAATATTATAAAAGTAAATTAATAAAAAATCAGGGAAATATAAACGAAATGTGGAAGATAATAAAAGAAGTGTGCAATTTAAATGTCGCAAAGAGACCTTCTAACAATTTACTAAATATAAGCCAAAACCCTAAACAGTCGCTAAATGAAGTAAATTCATATTTCACCTCTATCGGTGAAATACTTGCAAAAAATACCCTACAGAAGATGAATACTTCTGATCGTGAACTTGCAGGAAATACAGCTAACCCACCAGTTGGCTCTATGTTCCTTACACCGACTGATCCGGTTGAGGTCAGAAATATGGTCCTCGGACTCAAATTACATAGTGCTTCTGGTTGTGATAATATCACAGCTAAATTACTTAAGAAATTTATAATATTTCTCGCTGATCCTATCGCACATATATGTAATTTGAGTCTTGAAACAGGCATTTTTCCCGCAGCTTTCAAAAAAGCTATTGTGTGTCCTATTTATAAAGCAGGTGATCCCCATAATCCTACAAATTATAGACCTATCTCCATTCTTTCGACTTTGTCTAAGGTGTTAGGAAAGTTAGTTAAAAAGAGGCTCATGCGATATCTTGAGCTTAACAACCTACTGAGTGATAATCAATTTGGATTTAGAGAAGGTAAGTCAACCGAAGACGCAGTCCTGACGCTAACTAGAAAAATCTCTACATACCTTGATGGTGGGAACAAATGCATGGGTGTATTTCTGGATCTCCAGAAGGCTTTCGATACTGTTTCGATCCCTATCTTATTGACTAAACTGGAGAATGTGGGGATGAGGGGTATAGCTCGTGACTAGTTCGCAGATTATCTAGTCGGAAGATCACAACGTGTACGAGTCGAAGGATATGATAGTGATAGCGCAGGATGTACCTACGGTGTTCCACAGGGCAGTGTGCTGGGGTCTCCTCTCTTCCTTTTATATATTAATGATCTGTGCAAAATAAATTTTCCTAATCTTGACTTGCTCATGTTTGCAGACGACACTGTTTTATTCTTCCATAATAAAAGTTGGCAACAAGTGTTGGACCTTACAGAGGATTGTCTCTCTATAGTGACGCAATGGCTAGAAAATAACTCGTTATCCCTCAATACCAACAAAAAAAATTCATGTGCTATAGTATGACAACATCAGGAGGACCTGACACCGACATTAGAATTAAAATTCACACATATCCATGCAATCGTAGCAGTCGCCCTAATGAGTGTGACTGTTCCTTTTTGTCGCGGGTACATTCTATAAAGTATCTTGGGGTTGAAATTGATGATAAAATAAATTGGAAAATGCATATAATTACTTTGCCTACAAGATTGAGAAAACTTATCTATGTTTTTAAAACTCTAAGAACAGTTGTTGACTAAAAATTAGCATTACAAACATATAAAGCCCTTGGTGAATGCATTATTAGATACTGTATCTGTGCATGGGGTACCGCAGCAAAATCATATTTGATCACTGTAGAACGTGCACAACGAGCAGTGCTGAAAGTGTTATTCGCCTTACCCTACATGCACCCAACAACTGATGTCTATGATAAAGCCAACGTTCTTAGTGTTAGAAAATTATTTGTTTATGAAAGTCTACGAAATTATCACAAAAAAGTTGTTCCTTTCCTGCCTAAATCATCTGCAAGGCTTGACCGTTGTCCTATTCCCAAAGTAAAAACAAGATTCGCCCAGAAACAGTTTGATGTTATTGTTCCACACCTATATAACAGAGTTAATAAGAAATATAACATAAAAAACTGCAATAATAACGTTATTAAGAAGCATATATTGTTGTGGCTTAAACAACTTGATTATGAAGATGTAGAAAAAATGTTAACTGGTTTTTACTACTGAAAACACACATACACACACACACACACACACACACACACACACACACACACACACACACACACACACACACACACACACACACACACACACACACACACACACACACACACACACACACACACACACACACACACACACAACCGCACACACACACATAGATATGCGCTAGTGAGTACCCTTTTCTTTTCTTTTTTTTATGTTTAATAGGTTATAATGTTATGTTAAGGCATAAATTTATAATGCAATGTTATGGGAGAAGCCACTGGCTCCTGAAACACAGTTTTATACTAGTTTGGGAGCCTATGGATTCAATGAAATATTTACTGTAATATTTTTATGTCAAAATAAATAAAAGTTATTAAAGTTATTTTAGTGTCCCCGATTTCCAAATGTATCGATGTACTGGTTACTCAGACTTGACCGTATTGGTGGTCTAGTGCCCGTATGCGTGACTGCTGATCATGTGGTCCTGGGTTCAAATCCCGAGTTGGAATCAATTAAAAAACATTAAGTTACAGTCTATATACGACCCACTGCTGGGAACAGGCTTCCCCTAATTTCGGACAGGGTTTTAGGGCAAATGTCCGCCGCGCTGCCCCGATGCGTGGCAAACTTCACATGTCGCTCACTCACTCACTTCACTATCGAGTTGCATGCGTACTGTGAAATTTACAGTGAGCGCTAACCATCTGAGCGTTCACGGCTCTCAAAATCAATTACTTTCAAGAAATTCTCAGTTGCAGCCCAGAGTCAAAAAGTTAGCGGCGTTTCACTTCCGTGCTTCGGAAACACGTAAAGCCCTTGTTTCAGGTATCCTTTTCTGGTCTTGTTGGACGGCAATCCGACTCTTTACTACAGAGTACACTAGTAGTAGTGACATTTTTATAATACGTATTGCAAGTTAAATAGCGTCAGTTTAGTTCATAACTGTATCCTTTTCTTCATGAATCAAACGTGGGTTAAAAATTATAAAGGTACCGTATTTAATGGGAGCTGTTAGAGTGTAGTGAATTTATGTCTACAGCCTATTTCGCTTCGCGTTCGAGGTGAGCAAAACTGGTAATAAATTTTGCTCCGCTCATGTGGTTAAAAAATTAAGCAGTGGTGATTCCTCCAATTGTGTTTATCCTCTATTCTAAAAGTAAGACAAGTCGATTTTCTCCTGCAACTTATTGAATTCTTGCAATACATTGAAGTGGCAATGGGCCGGCCATATAGCTTAAAGAATCGACAACCAACGGTGATGTAAGGTTCTCGAGTGGCAGCCTCGTAGCGGTAAGCGAAGTGTAGAGGCCCGCCACTAGATGGAGTGACGACCGGGTAAGATATTTAGGAAGTCGATAAAGTGTGCCGACCTTGTTTGACATACAGAAAGTAGATGGACTGTGCTTTGTGGCATTCAATGAATGAATGAATGAATTTAGATGTATAAATAAGAAAGTAAAAGAAATTATTGAAAGAAAAAAACAAGAAAGGATGGATTAGAATTATAGAAGGCTATCTTATAACTGCCAGGCAAATATTAAAATTCCAGGGAAATTAAAAAAAAGACGAGTATGGCTGCATGCTGAATGATGAAGTTTCAAATTTAAAGAGATGGAAGGAATACTTAGAAAGCGTGTTTAAGAGTGAAGAGTCGTCTGAATTAAGTGAAATAGAAATTCTGAAAGAAGTGGAGAGAGGTAGGGAGATAAATGCAGATGAAATAATGAAAGCAATGAAAATCATGATAGCAGGTAAGGCAGCCGGATATGATAGAGTATCACTCGAAATGCTAAGGACTGGAGAGTGTGTGGTTGCAGGCCTGCTGTACACCTTGTTTAATTTATGTTGGGAACTGAAGCGGGAACCGGAAGACTGGTGCAAATCCGTTATAGTCTCAATATATAAGGGAAAGGGGTCAAAGCAGTACTGTAAAAACTACCGTGGTATCAGCTTGCTTAGCATTGTGAGTAAACTGTATACTAAGGAGTTAATTGAAAAAGTTAAGGATGAAAGTGATGGAAAAATTTGGGATGTGCAAGCTGGACTTAGAAAAGGGATGGGATGTACGGATCAAGACTTTTTCGTGCGCATGATTGCCGAGAAGTTTTTGACCAAAAACCAGAAAGTTTTTGTGCGTTCATGGACTTGGAAAAGGCTTATGATAGTGGACAGGAACGTGTTATGGCAAACACTGAACTCATTTGGGTTGAGCGCTGGTTTGATACATGCATTAAGGTCTCTTTATAGGGATTCTAGTGCTTGTGTCAGGATCAATGGGTTTTACTTGGACTGGTTTGGCATTCAAAAAGGTGTCAGACAGGGCTGTGTAGTTTAACCTATTTCTAGACAGTTATTTGCAAACAAAAGTTGAAGAATGTGGATTAAGAATGGGTTGGTTAACTGTCAAATGCTTTTGTACGCCGATGATCAAATCATATTTGCATCGTCGGCGGCCGAGTTGCAAATGATGGTTACTTTAATGAACTGGTCATTAAAAGAAAGGGGTATGAAAGTGAATGCAAGTAAGACGAAAGTGATGGTTTTTGAAAGAGAAGAAATTAAAACGTTATGTGAAATAAGAATTGAAGAGGAGTTGTATGAGCAAGTGGATGAGTTTGTATATTTTGGATGTTTATTTAGCAGGGATGGTAGATATGATAAGGATATAGAACGACGAGTGAATGGGGTTCTACACGCTATTATGAGGAGTCCGAATGTGTCAAATAAGGAACGTATGGCAATTCATAATGCTGTGTTAGTCCCTACTTTAATGTATGGTAGTGAAAGTTGCGTCTGGTAGAAGAAGCATGAGAGTTTCATTTATTAAACTCTCATGCTGTAGAAATGCGCTCATTAAGGAGTATGCTAGGGCTAAATCTGAATGACATGGTGAGACATAGTGTGATAAAAGAAAAGTGTGGTTTGCAAGATGACGCTGTGATCAGGGTTACGAAGGGAATGCTTCGGTGGTTTGCTCGTGTAGAAAAAATGAACGAGGAAAGAGTGGCAAATCAAATTTATCTTGCAGAAGTGAACGGCAGAGTCGCGAAGGGACGCCATAGACGAAGGTTTATCGACCAAATCGGCGATATATTAAAAATGGACTAGATTAGGAGTACCTTTAAACGACGAGCGTGTATGCGTAGATATATGGATGTAAAGGAGGCGAGAGAAGTGTGTCAAGAGCGCTCCAAATGGAAGTCCGTAGTCTCTGCCTACCCCTTTGGGTGACAGGCGTGAGTGTTTGTATGTGTGCATAATATATCTGAGGTATCTGAGGATGTGCCTTAATTACGTTATATGTTGTATATGAAGACATATATGAACCTAGACAAAAAGAAAAAGACAAGGTCACAATTAATTTTACTGAAACTTTACCTAAGCACGCTATCTCTACTAATTCTTTAAATTGTGATACAATTCATCCAAACAATTAACCCACAAAGAATGGTGATGAGACATACTTTTATATTATGGCTTTCCACATCTTCAGACGTAATTAACGATTTTATTTTTAAAATTGGAAACCATCAAACTTTAAGTATAAAAGTTTATAATAATATATTTTCGTAATTGGAAAGTCAAGAAGAAGGTCGAGTTTTACAGATTGGTAATGTTAATAATAACAGTGCTTTAAAATCTTTAAATAGTGGCTTAAGTCTTACCTGCGAAATATCACACAAGAAATTACATTTATTATGTTTTTCATATTTAAAAATATAGTCTTGCTTACTTAAAAAGACTGCAGAAATGCTTGTGTCTTTCTGTGCTCTGACTGATAATATTTTTTACGGTTTTATTTCGATGACGTTGTAAATAAGGAAATCAAGGGACGATGATTGTTTAATTACCTCTTTTGTAACAGTTATTCTAATTTTATATTTAGTTTTGTTTTTATAGCTATTAGTACTATCTTCTGTGATCTTGTTGGTAAATTCTTTTTTCTTCTTCTTAACTAACTTCTTTTACAAAATTATCTCAATAGCTGCGACGGCTTAAAAGGAAGCATTTAAGTGTTTTAATATTTCCACATATTTCTTTGACCTAAATTAGTGTGACCTTTATTAACCTCAAAAGAAAAGAAAAGTGCACAAGCAGTGCGTGTTGTCAGTTCACACGTTTCCATATGGACGATATGATTACATATGGATCTAAAACGTCGTTTTTCACAGCTGGCCGTATGAGGAAGTTCAAAAGTGCTAAACAAAGCTATGCTTGGGGTTTATCTACGTAAGAGATTTCATTGTAAAGATATTCAGCAATAGAACCAGAGTAACCACCATAGTCCAACGAATCAATAAGCTGAATAAGCAATCGACCAGCCGTACAGCTCGAAGAAGAGACCACCAATGGAGAAGAAAGTTTATTGAATGGTTGCCTCTTGCCGGTAAGCGAAGTGTGGAGTGACCCTACAACTAGATGCATTGACGACCTGATAGGAGATTCAGGTAGTCGATAAATTTAGGTGGCTCAGGACCGTAACTTTTGGTATTTCTTGTGGGATTATGATGATGATGAATAAATGTATATTTTATACCGAGGTACTCAATTCGACTGTATGTTTTTTTTATGTGTCTTGCCTCATAACTTTTTTCTAGGTGAACCGATTTCGAAGATTCTTATTTTATTTGAAAACTGGTTCTTCACATGTGGTCCGATGTAAATTTGCCAAGGTCTGACTAATAGTATTTGAGTTATTCTTAATAATTTATTTTGAATTCGGTTGTAAAAATTTTTTAATTTTAAATTATCCTCACCGTTCTTATAATTTATGTGTCACCGCAACCACTTACCATTAAGTGAACTACATGCCCGTTTGTTATAATTAGTTCTATAAATATTGTACTTATAAATAAATATATACTTAATATCCGTGATTTCCGTGAACCACAACAAGCATATTTTGGAGAGAAGGTAAATAAAATTTGAATTTTGACTATGAAAGAAGACATAAATTTATCACAACTTTTATTACTAGTTTATGTTTATGCAACCTAACTAACTTGCCTAACTGCTCAGTATTGGAGATATTTATGCTGTCGTTGTTAAACTTCCCATGCATGAAAAATAGTTCAATTTCTTGCATTGTCCTTCCTTTTGTTTCTGGCATGTAAACCCAAAGATATACTAAGCATAAAAACACTATAACAGAATTTAATAAAGATACTCCATGATAGCCTATTAAAGCAAACATGCTTGGAGCTAATTTTACACTTAAAAATGTTGCAAAACCAGCAAAAGATCCTAAAGTAAAAATACAATAAGGCTTCAGCTCTAGTGGAAAAATTTCGGCTAATAATATTTCTAACACTGCATAAGGACCGGCGTAAATAATAACAAAATAAAAAGCTAAAACTGAAGAGCATATCCAAGCAAAATAAATATTGTTTTTTGGGATAAAATGAAGGCAAATGCTCAATATAATAGGGGCACAATTAGATATTAATCCAAATGAAAACAAAAGAGTTCTTAGTTGCATTTTCTTTAAGAGAAAACTGGGTAATATTGATTCTATAATAATAAATCCATCTATCAATAATGTAAAAAACAAAATTTTCGAACTTCCTGTTATTTCTTGCAACATCGTTATTGCCAATGTACTGTACAAAATTCTTCCAGCTGCCACCCTATATATGCAAATAACTATACACAATGCAATTATTTTCCAAAGATACCGTTGCTTTAATGATGTAGTTATTTTTTCAACCATCAAATACGATTTATTTTTTGGCAAGTTTTTCCGTTTTGTTTCCTCCAAATGAACAAGTAAGGCTAATTCTGATTCAGATTCATCACCGCGACCGTGCAATTTTCTAAAAGCTACCTTGCATTCATCAAATCTGCCTTTCGATGCCAACCACGACGGACTTTCTACCCAAAAACATAGCAGTAGTACTGATAATCCTGTAGGAATTATTCCTATCAATGCAACTGTCCTCCAGTGCAGTAAAACACTCATTATGTGTCCTAATGTCGTGCCTATTGATGGACCTACGGCCGAAATAATATTGGTATATATCGCCCTCTTGCTGGGTGTTGTATACTCAGCCACTGCAACGTAAGTTAATACAATTACTCCCCCGTAACTGACGCCGACTATAACTCAAGAAGCAATTAAAGTTGCCAAGTCCGTAGCGAAATAGACCATTATCCACGTCAACAGCACCGGGAGGCTTAAGAAAGTTATAGCGCGTTTTCGTCCGAATTTTTCCGTAATAAGCCCGGCTAAGGCTAATCCACATATGCATATTGCGTTTATTGAAGAAGCTAAAAAAGTTAAACAAATTATTGAAACAAGTAATAGAAAATTTGACTATACGTAATTTATAATATATACTTATTTTTACGTGGTAAAGCCACGCAGCATGTACATTATGGTACGTTTGGGTCGGCTCGGCAGCAGTTTAATGCTGCTCTGTTACATATGGAATTATCATGTAGAAAAACGGAAACCTTTTTTACTGGAAATGAGGCATTCCATTTTAGACTTCAGAGGTGATAAGGCATCTGCATTTTGATTCTTAATCGATAATAAATGTAAATGTCTATGGGCCACAGCATCCACTTACCACCGGGTGGACCGTGTGATCGGTTGTCACCCTTATTCTATATAAAAAAATATACTCAATATTGTAAAGGCAAAATGACAATGATTAACCTATTAATATTATTAGAAGCCAACACATTATTATCGTAACATAATTTATATTATATTTATATTATTATAACATATATTAGAAATATTACCAATTTATGAAATATCATTGTCGCTGAGAGCAATTTCACTATTTGCACCTCGCAAAGCGTCCAACATATCAGACATCTGACCGAAAATGAATCCATCAGAGATGCTGCACAACATTAGGCCAGCTATGATAGAACCCTGTAATATAATATACAATATAATAATTATCTTTTTTTTTCTTACTTTTAATACAAATTAATGTCACTTGAAATTGACTACAATGTTATTTTTCCCGATATTAACGTAACTGCTAGAATAAACCTTTAGATATAATATCGATTTATAAAGTGTATATCTTAGGGTATTTAAAAGCAAATGCGTAGTGTATTTACATTAAGTAAGAGTACATAATATACAGTACACGTTAATACTGAGTGGGTCCTATTCACATTACCTATTTTAAATTAATTACAGTAATAGTAACCATTTTTGACATTTCGTATGTATAATGCTGTTGTGTTTCGTATGGTGAGTGTAGAGAACCGGAGACCCTATTTACTGGAAATGAGGCATTCCATCTTAGTCCTCACGGGTGACAACGCATCTGCATTTTGATTCGCAAACAAGGATAGATGTAGATGTCTATGGGTCACAGCAACTTGTCACTCTATCCTATAAAAAAAAAATTAGAATTTATTTTATCAATATTTCATTTTTAAACAAAATCTCAAAATGTTCACATAAAACATAGCCCAGATCAATCTTTGCATTGTGTTCAGTCATTCCGCAGATTAGCCCAAGCCTATTATTTATTCTGTGCTCAAACACACAGACAGTCATAAACATTTTTAAAAATGGTAAAACCTGTCTTAATGGCAGTCAATGACCACAACGCTTATAAAATATATAACGTATTACAGACGGACTCTTGGAATTGTAATGATGAAGATAAATGATTGTCAAATAAAATAAATACCAACCTTCCTAAGGCTCGTCATATTTGCACTAGCAACCTGGAAATGCCAATTAAATTATTATTGAACTTGTAACTTATACACTTATTAAATTGTTATTCTGCGTGATCTGTAAAATATATAAAAAAATCACAAATATTATGTGAAATAAATAAACATTACTTTAACGACAAAAAAACTGAATAATTATTATATACGTACATATATTGACGTATTCTATTGAGTTTTGTGACTTTCATCTACTGAAAGAGATGGAATTTTATTGATTTAAAATTTTAAGCAAACTATGTATCAACAGTGTGGTAAGAGTTATCCGAACACTTTGAAATAATTAATGTGTAAAGTATGCGCCACTTTGTATACTTATCTGTGGTTTAAGAAGAAGTTGTTGTTTAACAATTTAAATAATTTCATTGATGTATCTACATTACAAATTGTTTTCATTATTTCTTTAAGCAACAACCAACTTGAAATGTTCGTCGAGTTCGCTCAGTGCTTCAGACAATTCAAAAATAACATTTCAATTTCTGAAACCTTATCCTCCAGCTTCCCGGGCGAATTGGCTTGGTACATTGAATGTGAGTTTTTAACGTTTACTTTGTTTCGAATAACAAATTTGTGTTCAATCAAATGTTAGGGACTAATACAACTAGTTTAATCTCTTAAAGTTTTCATGCAAAATTAAATTATAACTTTACTTCAACGCCATCATACTACAAAACTGTTAAGGGATAAAATTATAAGTTTTTTTTACGTGAACTATAATATCTTCAATTTGATTTTTAACTTACGTTACGCAACGGGTTTGCCTAGGTAGGATCTGCTGTCATTTAGATTTAAGATAACTAGCTATTTATTTTTATTAATTTTTCGATTTTTCTCTCCAACGAAAATATGGTAATATGCCAAAAACTACTTGGTGAGATCGGTTAATGTGGTGTCATTAAGATTTTAATCACTATTTATTTTAGAAATATTGCGTATTCACAAAAAAAAGTCTCCAAGTTTTTTGAATAGAATTAAGCCTCGACTAGATCACACTTGGCATTGTTCTCTATCTTTTTGTATTATAAGTAGTTGTTTAGTAAGTTTCATTACATTCGGTTCAGCCATTCCAAAGATTTGCCTAGACAGATAAACAGTCAGACAATTGAAAAAATGGTTATTGGTGCCTTAATAGCATGTGTTGCTTTCTACCGTAAATCGAAACGAAGCAGTGAAAAAAAATTGAATGTGAATGAACGAGCATAATCTAAGCGGTTGACCGTTATGATTTGATTATGCTGGTTCATTGTGGTAATGTGGTGAATAATATTATATTCGTTACACATGAGCTCTTTGCTTTTATCTTTCAGTAAAGAAATTTTATTACATCTTTAAATTTCTTAAATTATATACAAAGACGACAAAAAACCAAGATTTTCATTTTATGAATTCATTTAAAATGACTAATATAATCATCAGGACAAAGGCTTTTAATTGAATTCAGGATCAGGATCTTGGGCAAACATAATTCATATAGCTTCTCAACTTAAAGGCAGTTATTCCGATATTACACACGCAGACACTTCGCTATTGTTTATCATCAATACAGCCCTTCACAAGTCCACTGCTGAACATAGGCCTTCCCCAAGCAATGCCACAAAGCACGGTCCTGAGCCACCTGCATCCATCGACTTCCTGCACGTCTTACCAGGTCGTCACTCCGTCTAGTGGGGGGTCGCCCTACGCTTCGGCTACCGGTACGAGGCTGCCACTCGAGAACCTATCTTCCTCATCGGTTATCGGTTCTTCGAGCTATATGGCCAGCCCATTGCCACTTCAGCTTACTAATCCGTTGGGCTATGTCGTTCACTCTGGTTCTACTGCAGATATCCTCATTTCTAAGTTTATCACGCAGAGAAACTCTGAGTATAGCCCTCTCCATAGCTCGCTGAGCAACCTTGAGCTTCCTCATCCGGCCAGCAGTATAGGACCACGTCTCAGTTCCATAGGTCATCACTGGCAACACGCACTAGTTGCACAGTCTTGTTTTCAAGTTTTTAGGTGTACCTAACGAGAAGAGTGCCGTAATTTCCCGAACGCTGCCCAACCGAGCTGAATCCGTCGATTGAGCTCTCGGTCGAAGTTGGACTTACCTAGTCGGACTATTTGTCCCAGGTAAACATACTCGTCAACAACTTCGAGCTTAGTGCTCCCAACAACTAACGGCATAGGTGTGACATGGACATTAAACATGATCTTTAATTTGGCCATGTTCATCTTAAAACCTATCCGTTGAGAGACACTATTGAGGTCATTGAGCATAGTGCTTAAGGTCCTCCAGCGATTCTGCTATAAGGACTTTATCTTCGGCAAATCGAGGGTGAGTGATTTACTCGCCATTGATGTTAATACCGTTTCCTTTCCAGTCCAGAAGCTTGAAAACGTCTTCCAATGCAGCGATGAAGAGTTTCGGGGATATAACGTCACCCTGTCTTACACCTCTCTGCAATTGGATAGGTTTTGTACTCTGGTTCTGTACTCGGATAGCCATCGTAGCTCTACTGTGCAAACACTTCAGCACTTTGATATACCGACAGTCAACTTGGCACTTCCCTTACGCTGAAGGGACTGCAGCACCGCCCATATTTCGACGGAATCAAAGGTTTTCTCATAATCCACATACGCAAGGCAAAGTGGCAGATTATACTCCTCTGTCTTCTGTACAATCTGCCGCAGGGTATGTATGTGGTCTATGGTACTGAAACATTTTCAGATACCGGCTTCATCGGGAGGCTGGAAGTCGTCAAGTCTGCGTGCGAGACGATTGGTAATGACTCTCGAAAACAGCACGTAGACGCGGCTCAGAAAGGAAATCGGTCTGTAGTTCTTCAAGAGAACGTTGTCGCCTTTCTTGAAGAACAAGACCACCGCAATTCAGCTCCACACCTCCGGAGTAGTGCCATCATGGAGGACGGAATTAAAGAGCCTCTGAAGGAATTCAAGTACCGGTTTTCCACCCGCTTTCAGCAGCTCCGCTGTAATATCATCATCACCTGGGGCCCTGCCGTTTTTAAAGTGCTGGAGAGCCATTCTAATCTCGCTCAGACTGACGTCTGGGATATCTTCGGAATAGTGTCGAATAAGCCTCGCTCTTAAATCGTTACTCACACTTGCGTGTGGCTCCAACGGTGATGTGTACAGCTGCCCATAGAACCTCTCAACTCACTCAAAATCTAAGTTGCCCCGGAAACGATGCTGCCGCACTTGGTCTTCAGCTTTGACAGTTGCCTCTTTCTGGCAAACAGATCTCTGGCAAAGACTTTGGAGCCTTGGTTCCGCTCGATCACTTCTTCAATAGAAGCTGTATTGAAGTTGCGTAAGTCCCGCCGCATGCAATTGGAGATCTGTCTGTTCAGTTGCCTGTATGCTGTCAAATCTGTTGAAGAATGTAGCTTCATCTCCCGACTAACAGCCATGAGATTGAGATTAAGAAGATTATGATCGGAGAATTTTTGTGTTCTTCTGCGAGGGGTCTTGCAAAACTTAGCTCCGACCGCATGGACAGTTTCCACGAGCTTGTCATTCATATCGTCCACTTCATTGCAGTCTTCTAGGCACTGAAAACGGTTTTGTAACTCGAGCTGAAAGGTTTCGGGAATTTGGAACAGAGCACGAGGGGGACGGAGCGTTGACTTCATTAGACGAGACCTCTCCAATTTAAAGTTTAGGTTCAGTGTGCCTCTAACCATTCGCTGATCGCTACCAGTTTTCACCCTCGCCATCACGGAGACATCACGGGACAGTTGTCGTCTGGTCGTCATAATGAAGTCAATCCCATTTTTTGTCGAACCGTCGAGGTTCGACCAGGTCCAGTTCCTGTAGGGCTGTTTCTGGAGGAAACAGTTTATCATAAAGAGTCCCTCTTTCTCCATGAGGTCGGCCAGCTGCTGGCCCCTTGGGTTCTGTTGCCCTATTTCAAATTTCCCTACTTTCAGCTCACCGTTCTCTCTTGTGCCTAGTTTTGCATTGAAGTCTCCTATTAACACTGTATATTGGGTTTTGGAGGAATGCATGGCTCTAGAGATAACCTCATACATTTCCTCCACCTCCTCATCGGGATGTGCCGAGGTTGGTGCGTAAACCCGTATGACCTTCAGCGAATATCGTTTGGTGATTCTGAGTATAAAATACGCAACCCTCGTCGACACACTCTCAATCTTTACAACGTTGTTAACGAGAGACTTGTGGACGATAAATCGGGCACCTCCTTGGGACTGATGGTCGCTCTTCCGGTTATAGAGCAAGTTGCCGGATTCGAGAATTACCGTGTCCTCCCCTGTCTTCGGACCTCGGATAATCCTATAATATGCCGGTGTAACTTGTCTATCTCTTCTTCCAACTCCACAATCTTCTCGTCAGTCCTCTGGGTGCGTGCGTTGTATGTTGCCAGGTCGAGTCTTCTTAGGTGGCAACCGAACCACCATCGGAGATTCTTAGTACCCCCTGCCCCGCCGTTACCATGGTCGCCACCGTAAACAGGAATAGTGGGGCCACCGGACATACGCCAGACATAGTGGCAAATTGTACTCCTCGGACTTCTTTACCATTTACCGAAGGGTATGTATGTGGTCTATGGTGCTAAAGCCGTTTCGGAAACTGGCTAGTTTGGGAGGCTGGAAGTCGTCAAGTCTGCGCGCGAGACGATTCGTAATGACTTTTGAAAACAGCACGTAGACGCGGCTCAGAAGGGAAATCGGTCTGTAGTTCTTCAAGAGAGCGTTATCACCATTTTTGAAGAACAAGACCACTGCACTTCTGCACTACGCCTCCGGTGTAATGCCACCATGGAGGACGGAATTAAAGAGCTTCTGAAGGACTTCAAGTACCGGTTTTCCACCCGCTTTCAGAAGCTCTGCTGTAATTCCATCTTCGCTTGGGGCCTTGCCGTTTTTAAGGTACTAGAGCCCATTCTAATCTCGCTCAGACTGACTTCCGGGATATCATCGGAATAGTGTCGGAATAGACTCGCTCTTGGATCGTTACTCACAATTGCGTCTGGCTCCAACGATGATGTGTACAGCTGCCCATAGAACCTTTCAATCTCACTCAAAATCTCAGGTGTCCCGGAAACGACGCTGCCACACTCGGTCTTCAGCATCGACAGTTGACTCTTTCTGGCAGACAGATATATTAACCTTATTAACTAAATCTAAAGCACAATAAATAGTTAACCAATTTTATCGATAGATGGTGGTATTGTGTAAATGTAATGCAATTGCAATATGGTTTTTTCCTGTAGATGAGTTTTCATATTTACTGCTAATCTTTATTATATTACTCGCTGCCCTACTGCGTGTTGACAAACTCAATTTATTAGTGCCCCGGAAACGATGCTGCTACACAGTACAGCTGCTCATAGAACTTCTCAATCTCACTCAAAATCTCAGGTGCCCCGGAAACGATGCTGCCACATTCGGTCTTCAGCTTTGACAGTTGACTCTTTCTGGCAAACAGATCTCTGGCAAAGACTTTGGAGCCTTGGTTCCGCTCGATCACTTCTTCAATAGAAGCTGTATTGAAGTAGCGTAAGTCCCGACGCATGCACTTAGAGATCTGTCTGTTCAGTTGCCTGTATACTGTCAAATCTGTTGAAGAATGTAGCTTCATCTCCCGACTAACAGCCATGAGATTGAGATTAAGAAGATTGTGATCGGAGAATTTTTGTGTTCTTCTGCGAGGGGTCTTGCAAAACTTAGCTCCGACCGCATGGGCAGTTTCCACGGGCTTGTTATTCATATCGTCCACTTCATTGCAGTCTTCAAGGCACTGAAAACGCTTTTGTACTCGAGCTGAAAGGTTTCAGGACTTTGGAACGGAGCACGAGGGGGACGGAGCGTTGACTTCATTAGACGAGACCTCTCCAACTTAACGTTTAGGTTCAGTGTGCCTCTAACCATTCGGTGATCGCTACCTAGTTTTCACCCTCGCGGTCACGGAGACATCACTGAACAGTTATCGTTTGGTCGTCATAATGAAGTCAATCTCATTTTTTTCGAACCGTCGGGGCTCGACCAGGTCCACTTCGTGTGGGGCTGCTTCTGGAAGAAATAATTTATCATAAAGAGTCCTTTTTTCTCCATGAAGTCGGCCAGCTGCTGGACCTTTGGGTTCCGTTGCTCTATTCCAAATATCCCTACTTTCAGCTCACCGATCTCCCTTGTGCCTAGTTTTGCATTGAAGTCTCCCATTAACACCGTAAAGTGGGTTTTGGAGGAATGCATGGCTCTAGAGATATCCTCATACATTTCCTCCACCTCCTCATCGGGATGTGCCGAGGTTGGTGCGTAAACCCGTATGACCTTCAGCGAATATCGTTTGGTGATTCTGAATATAAGGTACGCAACCCTCGTCGACACACTCAATCTTTACAACGCTGTTAACGAGAAACTTGTGGACGATAAATCCGACACCTCCTTGGGACAGATGGTCACCCTCCCGGTGATAGAGCAAGTTGCCAGATTCGAGGATTACTGTGTCCTCCCCCTCTCTTCGGACCGCGGAAAATCCTATAATATGCCAGCGTAACGTGTCTATCTCTTCTTCCAGCTCCACGATCTTCTCGTCAGTCCTCAGGGTGCGTGCGTTGTATGTTGCCAAGTCGAGTGGTCTTAGGTGGCAACCGAACCTCCACCGGAGATTCTTTGCACCCTCTGCCCCGTCGTTACCATGATCGTCACCGTAGCCAGGAATAGCGGGGCCGCCGGGGACTGGGGATCGTATCTTGTTTGGGTATTTGCCATAGTTGCCACGCTTGGCGAGCGGGTTGGCAACCGCAATTTTTTTTTGGATTTTCGCTTTTAGTTTCAGTTTCCCTCTTACGACACCCACGGGAAGATAGGGGCTGTGAGTATTCTTACCTGCCACTACACGAGGATTATTACACGAGGATATTCGTTATTACATACAATTAATACTCCTAGGAACTAAGCTAGCCAAACTTTTCACTTTTCTTGCCTTTTGTTCAGCGAACATAGCTGAAGACGATTCGGCGGCATTCATAGCTGAAGACGATTTCTGTTTTTCTAAATTCTTTGCTTCTATAGACGATAGTGATAGCCTTTTCTGTCCCATAGAAGTCCTTGGAGTTTTTGTTTACACACGTTCGGGGCCTCTGTAGCCCGCGGGCTCCGTATCATTGATACGGCTGATATGGCGGTAGCTACGCCCCTATACATATGTATTGTAAGCGATACAAGGAACAAGTTAGGATGAGATGATGCACTCATGGTTATTATTTTATTTATTTTATTTTATTTTCAGTTAAAAAAAACGTTACCCCCACACTAGGATTTTCTCCAGTGCCGTGGAGGCAGTTTACAAACATAAATTGCACGAGGACAAACATCCAGACCCGGAACAATTATTTGTAGGCCATACAAATACTTGATCCGTGCGGGATTCGAACCCGCGGCCCCCAGCGCAACAACTCATTGCTAAGCCACTGCGTCACGGAGCCGTCATTGTTATTGCAGTTGCACTTCTGTACAAGATACAGTGGGATGCTGTGCGACATAATGACCGTTGTCTGGTATTTGATTTGGGCTCGGTATCAAAATTCCATCACCGCACCAGCTTCAATTCTGGATGGCATTTTAGTAAGAGAGGATTTTCAAGTAGGATAAATAAATAAAACAAAAAAATTAAGCTGTTTTATTTATAATACCTTAAGTAGGTATCCAAAACATGATTAACCTAATGTTTTACTTTCTATAATTCATAGGACTGTTAAACATTATCCAGGCTTTAAATGTCTATCAAGGCTCAAGGCATACTCTGACACGCTGAGGATCTGTTATATGAAAATACTTGTACGCCAGAAACGGCAGAATATTTAGGATGCGTATTCTTTTATATAACAACTGTAATGTACCATATTATAATAAATAAATTATCTCATCTATGATTGTACCCTACATATACCTGAACAGAAATTAGTTTTCAGGATTATTCTGTTTATCCACCTTAAAACAGCCATTGTAAGGTAAAATAAGTTAAATATATTGTTTACTAGCTGGTCAGGCAGACGTTGTTCTGCCCTTTTCGACGACCCTTCAAATGAAAAATCCTTAAATTCGTAATAAAAAAATATTGAGTGTCATTTATCAGGATGAAAACTATGCTATCTCTCAAGTTGGACCAAACTGCACAGAGTGTACTAAATTTCATTGAAATCAGTTCAGTAGTTTAGGAGTTCATCGCGGACAAACAACGTGACACGTATTTTTTATATATAAAGATTATTAGTGCAATAAAGTAGTTAACATCTCAGGGTGGATTTTTTTAGGGTAGAGAAACGGAGTTACCCGCTTTTCACATATAACCTCGGCTTTAAGCTATCTGGCACTAAATTTTTGTAAAAATTAACAAAACACATAGGCCTCATTTCCCCATGTAAAACAAAAAAATTCCTGGATGCTTCTGGCACTGAAGTGTGCATTAGTACACACTAATAAATGCAAATAAATAGTTTTATGCGTAGGCACCGTTGATTTATCTCAAATATCTTCTTGTCTGGAATAAGGTAGTATTTTTTACATTTGTTTTCTCCTGAACTGCATTTATGATATGCAAATATCAACAAGAACGTTAGTTGTTTTAAGACAAAAAAAGCACATACACAATCTAGAAACACTTTATTTGTGTTTTGATCAAAAAATACAACTTTTTTGCCCTACTTTCGTACTAGTTTCGAGACATTTAAGCTATTTTCTATAATATATCTACACTATAGATGATATGAGTGAATTTCAGAGTTGACAGCTAATGTCAAATCAAAACGACATCTATCCGCCATTATTGTTGCATCTTTTGGTGAGAATAAAATAACAATATCACCAAAATTAAGGCAAATTCGTAGATTTGAATGATCAAAAGTGGCTTAATGTTTTATATTAGTTAATTTCTATACTAGTACAAAACTAGGCCTACGCTTCATACGATTTTGGACCGTCTCCTTTATTACAACGTTTAATACTAGTTAATGTTTATGCAACCTAACTAACTGGCCTAACTGCTCAGTATTGGAGAAATTTATGTCGTCGTTGTTAAACTTCCCATGCATGAAAAATAGTTCAATTTCCTGCATTGTCCTTCCTTTTGTTTCTGGCATGTAAACCCAAAGATATACTAAACATAAAAACACTATAATCGAATTTAATAAAAATACTCCATGATAGCCCATTAAAGAAAACATACTTGGAGCTAGTTTTACACTTAAAAATGTAGCAAAACCAGCAAAGGATCCTACAGTAAAAATAAAATAAGGTTTAAGATCTAGTGGAAAAATTTCGGCTAATAATATTTCTAACACTGCATAAGGACCGGCGTAAATAATAACAAAATAAAGAGCTAAAATTGAAGTGCAACCCCATGCAAAATAAACATTTTTGTTTGGGATAAAATAAAGGCAAAAGCTCAACATAATAAGGGCAATATTTGATATTAATCCAAATGAAAACAAAAGAGTTCTTAGTTGCATTTTCCTTAAGAGCAAACTCGGTAATATTGATCCTATAATAATAAATCCATCTATCAACAATGTAAAAAACAAAATTTTTGAACTCCCTGTTATATCTTGCAACATCGTTATTGCCAGTGTACTGTACAAAATTCTTCCAGCCGCCACCCTATATATGCAAATAACTATACACAATGCAATTATTTTCCAAAGATACCATTGCTTTAATGTTGTAGTTATTTTTTCAATCATTAAATACGATTTATTTGGTGGCAAGTTTTCCCGTTTTGTTTTCTCCAAATGAATAAGTAAGGCTAATTCTAATTCAGATTCGTCACCGCGACCGTGCAATTTTCTGAACGCTACCTGGCATTCATCGAATCTGCCTTTCGACGCCAACCACGACGGACTTTCAACCCAAAAACATGGCAGTAGAACTGATAATCCTGTAGGAATTATTCCTATCAATGCAACTGTCCTCCAGTGCAGTAAAACACTCATTACATGTCCCAATGTCGTGCCTATTGATGGACCTACGGCTGAAATAATATTGATACATATCGCCCTCTTGCTGGGTGTTGTATATTCAGCCACTGCAACGTAAGTTAATGCAATTACTCCCCCGTAACTGACGCCGACTATAACTCTAGAAGCAATTAAAGTTGCCAAGTCCGTAGCGAAATAGACCATTATCCACGTTAACAGCACCGGGAGGCTTAAGAAGGTTATAGCGCGTTTTCGTCCGAATTTTTCCGTGATAAGCCCGGCTAAGGTAAATCCACATATGCATGTTGCGTTTATTGAAGAAGCTAAAAAAGTAAAACGAATTATTGAAAAAAGTAATTAAAATTTTGACTATACATAATTTATATATTATATATTATCTATACGTGGTAGACCCACGCTGTATTTACATTATAGTACGTATGGGTCGGCTCGGCTGCAGTTTAATGCTGCTCTGTTTCATATGGTGAGTGCGGAAATACGGAAAACATTTTTACTGAAAACGAGGCATTCCATTTTAGACTACAGGGGTGAATCGATAATAAATGTAGATTTCTATGGGCCACAGTATCCACTTACCACCAAGTGGACTGTGTGCACGTATGTCATCCTTATGCTATGAAAAAATATAACATACCCAATATTGTAAAGGCAAAATGACAAAGAATAACCTATAAATAATATTAGAAGCCAAAACATTATTATCGTAACATAATTCATATTATATGTATATTATTATAACATATATAAGAAATATTACCAATCCATGAAATGTCATTGTCTCTGAGAGCAATTTCACTATTTGCACCTCGCAAAGCGTCCAACATACCAGACATCTGACCGAAAATGAATCCATCAGAGATGCTGCACAACGTTAGGCCAGCTATGATAGAACCCTTTAATATAATATACAATATAATAATTATCTTTTTTTTCTTACTTTTAATACAAACTAATGTCACTTGAAATTGACTACAATGTTATTTTTCCCGATATTTACGTAACTGCTAGAATAAATCTTTAGATATAATATCGATTTATAAAGTGTATATCTTAGGGTATTTAAAAGCAAGTGCGTAGTGTATTTACATTAAGTAAGAGTACATAATATACAGTACACGTTACTACTGAGTGGGTCCTATTCACATTACCTATTTTAAATTAATTACAGTAAGAGTAACAATTTTTGACATTTCGTTGGTATAATGCTGTTGTGTTTCGTATGGTGAGTGTAGAGAACCGGAGACCATATTTACTGGAAATGAGGCATTCCATCTTAGTCCTCACGGGTGACAACGCATCTGCATTTTGATTCGCAAACAAGGATAGATGTAGATGTCTATGGGTCACAGCAACCACTTACCATCACGTGGACTGTGTGCTCGTTTGTCACACTATCCTATAAAAAAAAATTAGAATTTATTTTATCAATATTTCATTTTTCAACAAAATCTCAAAATTTTCACATAAAACATAGCCCAGATCAATCTTTGAATTGTGTTCAGTCATTCCGCAGATTAGCCCAAACCTATTATTTATTCTGTGCTCAAATACACAGACAGTCATAAAGATTTTTAAAAATGGTAAAACCTGTCTTAATGGCAGTCAATGACCGCAACGCTTATAAAATATATAACATATTACAGACGGACTCTTGGAATTGTAATGATGAAAATAAATGATTGTCAAATAAAATAAATACCAACCTTCCTAAGGCTCGTCATATGCACTAGCAACCTGGAAATGCCAATTAAATTATTATTGAACTTATTACTTATACACTTATTAAATTGTTATTCTGCGTGATCTGTAAAATATATAAAAAAAACACAAATATTATGTGAAATAAATAAACATTTAGTTTAACGACAAAAAAAACTGAATTGTTATTATATACATACATATATTGACGTATTCTATTGAGTTTTGTGACTTTCATCTACTGAAAGAGATGGACTTTTATTGATTTAAAATTTTAAGCAAACTATGTATCAACAGTGTGGTAAGAGTTATCCGAACACTTTGAAATAATTAATGTGTAAAGTATGCGCCACTTTGTATACTTATCTGTTGTTTAAGGAGAAGTTGGTGTTTAACAATTTAAATAATTTCATTGATGTATCTACATTACAAATTGTTTTCATTATTTCTTTAAGCAACAACCAACTTGAAATGTTCGTCGAGTTCGTTCAGTGCTTCAGAAAGTTCAAAAATAACATTTCTATTTCTGAAACCTTATCCTCCAGCTTCCCGGGCGAATTGGCTTGGTACATTGAATGTGAGTTTTTAACGTTTACTTCGTTTCGAATCATAAATTTGTGTTCAATCAAATGTTAGGGACTAATACAACTAGTATAATCTTTTAAAGTTTTCAAATGCAAAATCAAATTTTAACTTTATTTCAAAGCCATCATACTACAAAACTGTTAAGGGAGTGTTAAGGGATAAAATTATAAGTTTTTTTACGTGAACTATAATATCTTCAATTTGATTTTTAACTTACGTTCCGCAACGGGTTTGCCTAGGTAGGATCTGCTGTCATTTAGATTTAAGATAACTAGGTATTTATTTTTATTAATTTTTCGATTTTTCTCTCCAACGAAAATATGGTAATATGCCAAAAACTACTTGGTGAGATCGGTTAATGTGGTGTCATTAAGATTTTAATCACTATTTATTTTAGAAATATTGCGTATTCACAGAAAAAAGTCTCCAAGTTTTTTGAATAGAATTAAGCCTCGACTAGATCACACTTGGCATTGTTCTCTATCTTTTTGTTTTATAAGTAGTTGTTTAGTAAGTTTCATTACATTCGGTTCAGCCATTCCAAAGATTTGCCTAGACAGATAAACAGTCAGACAATTGAAAAAATGGTTATTGGTGCCTTAATAGCATGTGTTGCGTTCTACCGTAAATCGAAACGAAGCAGTGAAAAAGATTTGAATGTGAATGGACGAGCATAATGGAAGCGGTTGACCGTTATGGTTCGATTATGCTGGTTCATTGTGGTACTGTGGTGAATAATATTATATTCGTTACACATTCGCTCTTTGCTTTTATCTTTCAGTAAAGAAATTTTATTACATCTTTAAATTTCTTAAATTATATGCAAAGACGACAAAAAGGCAAGATTTTCATTTTATGAATTCATTTAAAATGACTAATATAATCATCAGGCCAAAGGCTTTTAATTGAATTCAGGATCAGGATCTTGGGCAAACATAATTCATATAGCTTCTCAACTTAAAGGCAGTTATTCCGATATTACACGCAGACACTTCACTATTATTTATCATCAATACAGCCCTTCACAAGTCCACTGCTGAACATAGGCCTTCCCCAAGCAATGCCACAAAGCACGGTCCTGAGCCACCTGCATCCATCGACTTCCTGCACGTCTTACCAGGTCGTCACTCCGTCTAGTGGGGGGTCGCCCTACGCTTCGGCTACCGGTACGAGGCTGCCGGTATATGGCCGGCCCATTGCCACTTCAGCTTACTAATCCGTTGGGCTATGTTGGTCACTCTGGTTCTACTGCGGATATCCTCATTTCTAAGTTTATCACGCCGAGAAACTCTGAGTATAGCCCTCTCCATAGCTCGCTGAGCAACCTTGAGCTTCCTCATCCGGCCAGCAGTAAAGGACCACGTCTCAGTTCCATAGGTCATCACTGGCAACACGCACTAGTTGTACAGTCTTGTTTTCAAGTTTTTAGGTGTACCTAACGAGAAGAGTGCCGTAATTTCCTGAACGCTGCCCAACCGAGCTGAATCCGTCGATTGAGCTCTCAGTCGAAGTTGGACTTACCTAGTCGGACTATTTGTCCCAGGTAAACATACTCGTCAACAACTTCGAGCTTAGTGCTCCCAACAACTAACGGCATAGGTGTGACATGGACATTAAACATGATCTTTGTTATGTCCATGTTCATCTTAAAACCTATCCGTTGGGAGACACTATTGAGGTCATTGAGCATGGTGCTTAGAACCTCCAGCAATTCTGCTATAAGGACTATATTAGCGGCAAATCGAAAGTGAGAGGTGTACTCACCATTGATGTTAAAACCGCATCTTTGCCAGTCTGGTAGCTTGAAAAGGTCTTCCAATGCAGCAGTGAAGAATTTCGGGGATATAACGTCCCCCTGTCTTACAGCTCTCTGCAGTTGGATGAGTTTCGTACTCTGATTCTGTACTCGGAAAGCCATCGTAGCTCTACTGTGCAAACACTTCAGCACTTTGATATACCGACAGTCAACTTGGCACTTCCCTTACGCTGAAGGGACTGCAGCACCGCCCATATTTCGACGGATTCAAAGGTTTTATCATAATCCACATACGCAAGGCAAAAAGGCAGATTATACTCCTCTGTCTTCTGTACAATTTGCCGCAGGGTATGTATGTGGTCTATGGTACTGAAACCTTTTCAGAAACCGGCTTCTTGAAACCGAAAGTCTGCGTGCGAGACGATTCGTAATGACTCTCAAAAACAGCACGTAGACGCGGCTCAGAAGGGAAATCGGTCTGTAGTTCTTCAAGAGAGCGTTGTCGCCTTTTTTGAAGAACAAGACCACCGCAATTCAGCTCCACACCTCCTGAGTAGTGCCATCATGGAGGACGGAATTAAAGAGCCTCTGAAGGAATTCAAGTACCGGTTTTCCACCCGCTTTCAGAAGCTCCGCTGTAATTTCATCATCACCTAGGGCCCTGCCGTTTTTAAGATGCTGGAGAGCCATTCTAATCTTGCTCAGACTGACGTCTGGGATATCTTCGAAATAGTGTCGGATAAGCCTCGCTCTTGAATCGTTATTCACACTTGCGCGTGGCTTCAACGATGATGTGTACAACAGCCCATAGAACCTCTCAATCTCACTCAAAATCTAAGTTGCCCTGGAAACGATGCTGCCACACTCGGTCTTCAGCTTTGACAGTTGGCTCTTTCTGGCAGACAGATCTCTGGCAATGACTTTGGAGCCTTGGTTTCGCTCAATCGAAGATTCTTAATAGAAGCTGTATTGAAGTTGCGTAAGTCCCGCCGCATGCAATTGGAGATCTGTTTGTTCAGTTGCCTGTATGCTGTCAAATCTATTGAAGAATGTAGATTCATCTCCCGCCTAACAGCCATGAGATTAAGAGTGTGATCGGAGAGTTTTTGAGTTCTTCTGCGGTAGGTCTTGCAGAACTTAGTTCCGACCGCATGGACAGTTTCCACGAGCTTGTCATTCATATCGTCCACTTAATTGCAGTCTTCAAGGCACTGAAAACGGTTTTCTAACTCGAGCTGAAAGGTTTCGGGACTTTGGAACAGAGCACGAGGGGGACGGAGCGTTGACTTCATTAGACGAGACCTCTCTAACCCTACGTTTAGTTTCAGTGTGCTTTTAACCATTCGCTGATCGCTACCAGTTTTCACCCTCGCCATCACGGAGACATCACGGAACAGTTGTCGTCTGGTCGTCATAATGAAGTCAATCTCATTTTTTGTCGAACCGTCGAGGCTCGACCAGGTCCACTTCCTGTGAGGCCGCTTTTGGAAGAAAGAGTTTATCATAAAGAGTCCCTCTTTCTCCATGAAGTCGGCCAGCTGCTGGCCCCTTGGGTTCCGTTGTCCTATTTCAAATTTCCCTACTTTCAGCTCACCGTTTTCGCTTGTGCCTAGTTTTGCATTGAAGTCTCCCATTAACACCGTATATTGGGTTTTGGAGGAATGAATAGCTCTGGAGATATCCTCATACATTTCCTCCACCTCCTCATCGGGATGTGCCGAGGTTGGTGCGTAAACCCGTATGACCTTCAGCGAATATCGTTTGGTGATTCTGAGTATAAGGTACGCAACCCTCGTCGACACACTCTCAATCTTTACAACGTTGTTAACGAGAGACTTGTGGACGATAAATCGGGCACCTCCTTGGGACTGATGGTCGCCCTTCCGGTTATAGAGCAAGTTGCCGGATTCGAGAATTACCGTGTCCTCCCCTGTCTTCGGACCTCGGATAATCCTATAATATGCCGGTGTAACTTGTCTATCTCTTCTTCCAGCTCCACAATCTTCTCGTCAGTCCTCTGGGTGCGTTGTATGTTGCCAGGTCGAGTCGTCTTAGGTGGCAACCGAACCACCATCGGAGATTCTTAGTACCCCCTGCCCCGCCGTTACCATGGTCGCCACCGTAACCAGGAATAGGGGGGCCGCCGGGGATTGGGGCCGTCTCTTTGTTGCTCTTATCATTGGTGGTATTTACCATAGTTGTCACACTTGGCGAGCGGGTTGGGACTTTTATTATATATATATATATATATATTGGACTTTAAGATATATATATATAAACGGTTTTTATTTGCTAATAATTATAAACAACGCGTATTCGTCTGAACTGTTATTACTCTGTTTGTGACCTCGTTTAGCTGAGTAAGCCATATTAGTTTTTATACTCAACCAAATCTAAGAAATACGTTTTGATGTTTTACATTAATCATTCCGCAATAACTTTGTACAAGCGTACTCACAAGATTTAAAATAACCTTTTACGAAAAACCAAAGACTTATGAAGTTATCTTTATTTCATTACAACATACATTCTTTATCACTAATTCAAATTCCAATCTTTCAGGAAATGCAAAATATAAAAAATGAACCAGAGTCAACTTTTTGCCTGGCGTTGTTTCAATATCGCTTTGCATCTTACCGTAGTGTTTGAATTATTAAAATTTATTGTTATGCGAATAATCGGTAAAAATGTTCAATTAATCGAATGAATTGAAATGATTCAATTTATTATTTGTTTTTTTAAATTTTATTTTTAAAATTGTTTAAATTATATGAGTCACGAATTAAACAAGTTTATTTATTTTATAACTTCCTACTTTGTAAGTGTAAATAAGTGTAGGCAAAGAAATTCACATGCAAAGCCGTGTTGAAAAAAACATTGCATTGATATATGAACTTAAGTTGTATTTAATTTCTGTATATAACATAAAATAATGTTATGAGAATGACGTAGAGTGCCTTAAATCAGAAATTTTTTGTCTTTCTATCTCCCTTCAAACTGTGTCCAATAAATATAAATCAGACTAAAACGAAATAAAAGAACACATACTGGCTATGGATAATCTGGTAAAGACATGTAAGTATAATGAGGAGTGTTTTAACTCTCTATTAAAACATCAATGTGAGTGTCAGCGTTCAATACCAGTTTCTTCACAGTCGTAGTGTGGTGTTAAATAAAGTTATTTATGACGGTGCCATAGCAGAGGAGATTATAATAAAAATAAAAACCCAAATATTTACAAAAGTAATATAATTGCGTATTGCGATGACATGGGAACAAATCTAATGGTAAGCTGTAACACTCGTCAACGTGTTGGAATACAAAAAGGCTACTTATTTTTTAAATTCACAGCATGTAAAAGTTAAACATTTATTAATAATAATAATCATTTATTCAATCCATCAGATCATAGTTATCTCTTTGTGTGTGTTATCGCATCTATCACGGGGAGTGTTCTGAGGAACTGTTCGGACTAATTTCAGCCGCTCAATTTCACCATCACACATCGAAACAAAACTCGTGATACCATCCATACCATCTGGATGCTTGGCGGTCCACCACTGTGCGTTTTACTAGGAGTTTTCTTCCTCGTACAATTTCTCTGTGGAATTGTTTACCACCGGAAATTTTTACGGAGCGATACGACTTAGGGATCTTCAAGAAAAGAGCCTACTCCTTTTTAAAAGGCCGGCAACGCATCTGCAATTCCCCTGGTGTTGCAGTTGTTCATGGGCGCTGGTAGTCACTTACCATTAGGTAAGCCGCATGCTCGTTTACCCGCTCTCCTATAAAAAAAATTAAAATTTAAGTATTTTTAAGTTAATAATGTTTTTCAAGTATAACAATTTATAGAAATAAAGTTCAAATTTGCTTAATTTAAATAGACTTGACAGTATTTAAAGAATTTTTCAGTTTTGTAATTTAACGATATAGAGTTCAAATTTGCTAGCATTAAATATGCGCTCAAAAAGCACATACGGTTTGTTCTTCATCCACTTTACTGTAACTATATCGCACTGTTCTGAATGACGTCAATTCATTCACAGGAACGGCTTGGTTGTCCTCCTCTCACCACCGCGTGATGTGCGGCGAGAGGAGGACCACCAAGCAGTGTGGATATACTACCAAATGTTGCTTGCACTATGCCAGCTGATTTTCAGTATCTTTCTAATAACAGCAAGACAATAAAAAAACTACGATTGCTAATCCACTCGCCAAGCGTGGCCAACTATTGCAATATAATCCCCATGGCGAGAGTTACAAAAATACGGTCCCCAGTCTCCGACGGCCCCGCTATTCCAGGCTACGGTGGCGACAATGGTAACGGCGGGGAAGTGCTAAGAATCCCCGGTAGAGTCCAATTGCGTTTAAGTTTGTCATAGCGATTAGATTGATGTCTGATAAACCGTTTCATTCTCTTCTTGAAGATTGTAGGTCTGATAGCCATTTTGATTGTTTCTTTTGAGAAACGCAACAGACTCAACAGTATATCAAAGTCAACAGTATTGAACGCATTACTGAAATCGAGCAAGGTTATGACTGTGAAATGCTTATTATCCATACCCCATCGTACCCCACCGTGTTGATCCTCTTTTCTAAAAGCAAGACAAGCCCATTTTCTCCTGCAATTTATTGAACTCCTGCAATACATTGAAGTGGCAATGGCCCAGCCATATAGCTCAAAGAATCAACAACCAACGGTGATGTAAGGTTCTCGAGTGGCCGCCTCGTACCGGTAGGCGAAGTGTGGAGAGGCCCGCTACTAGATGGAGTGACGACCTGGTAAGACTTGTAGGCGGTCGATGAAGTATGCCGACCTCGTAAGACATACAGGAAGTTGATGGACTGTTATTTGTGCCATTCAATTAATGAATGAATGAATTGTTAAAATAAAACTCTTTCCTATACCTACTAAAGTTCGCTGTTCAACATTGGGTTAGGATATTTACCGTCGATGCCAAGCTTGGCAGGCGGAATAGTAACCGCAATCTTACGAGATCTTACGACGCCTCTTACGTCACTAACAAAATGATATGGTGTAGTGCACAACACAGCACAAAAGAGCGTCTGCGCATAACTTGGACACGCCTGGCTCGCCATCATAGCTTCTGTGGGGTAGTGTATACTCGTACACCGCCACTACATGGTTATTATGTTTTTTTATTGATATGTGGAAGCTCAAGGTCGCACAGCGAGATATGGAGATGGTTATGTCCGGGGTTTCTCTGGGGGATAAGCTTAGAAATGAGGATATCCGCAGTAGAACCAGATTAACCTACATAGCCCAACGGATTAGTTAACTGAAGTGGCAATGGGCCGGCCATACTGCTCGAAGAACCAATAACCAATGGGAAAGAAAGGTTTCCCGAGTGGCAGCTTCGTATTGGTAGGCGAAGTGTGGGGCGGCCCCAACTAGATGGAGTGGCGATTTGGTAAAACATGTAGGAAGTCGATTGATGTAGACCGTGCTTCGTGGTATTCCTTAGGGAAAGAAAGAAAGGAAAAAGAAGAAAAAAAAATAAGTTTATTTAGTAACAAATTTTAGCAATTTGCTTACAATAATAATATATTAATTCAATAAATGGTAACTAAAAATATACCCGACTAAGACTAGTCTTGGTACTGACAAAGTATAAGTACTTCCACGCTGAACTTCCGTAGGTACCAATAAAAATTTAGCAAAAAATAAACTTAACAATGTTCATTATTATACAATTTTAAGTCAATGTGCAGATATAATATATTTAATTTACACACGTATACACTACCACATACATACTTTTAATAAACCAGCTGTTCTCTGCGACTTCGCCCGCGTGGAAATTATTGCGATTGGATTTCATGGCTTTTAATTTTTTTTTTTTGCGCGTAGCCCTAATTATTTTCCTATATTAAAAGTAATATATGTTACTTCCTATAACATCAGCTATCTGCCAGTGAAAGTCCCATCCAAATCGGTTCACAGGTTTTTACGTTATTCGTGTTCAGACAGACGTCGTTTTAAAGGTTATATATAAAGGTTATAGTACAGAAGATATATAGATAAATATAATAAAAGTAGCAAATACTAAGATAAAATTGAAAATAAACTAATAAACGGAATAGAAAAGTATGTAACACACAGTATATAATTTTCAATAAATGTCTTTTGAATACTGAGCCTATGTTCAGCAGTGGACTTGTGAAGGGCTGTAATGATGATGATGATGATGATGTAATCACGTTTTTGAAAACTTTTACGTCGGTGACTATAGACTAACTTCAGTACTAACAATAATTTCAAAAACACTAGATAAACACCATAGAAGTAACATGTACTTATTACGTAGTAAATGTTACTTCAATGAGAAACACTTAAACTCTAGCCTAATAAATTACGTTAACACTATCCTCTTCACAATGTGGCTTAAGACAGAGCAAATCTTCTTAAGTTGATTGCGTAGTGACTGCACTCTATCAACTTGTAAATACTTATTGATGGACCACAAAAAAGCCTTCGACACTTCCTCTATCAATTCTTGTACACAAAGTGGAAAAAATTAGTATCGCGGGTTCACAAGCGACGCCGCCGGTAAAAGCTTTTAATAAATATTTATTTATCAATTAAATTTTCAAACAAAAACAGGTTTATATTACAGATTATTAAACTTTAACCTGGTATAATTATTATTACTCTTAAAAGTTATATTGATGTTGTTGTGATGATTGATGTTGTAGGTAAAATCGTAATATACTAAAAAGCATTTAGTGCCAACTTTCCATTTGTTAACTAACTGTTTTTTTATTAACTTAAAACTACAGAATCTCTTTTAATGAAAACTATCAGTTAATCATTACGCTGATTTTTTTGGATATGGTAGGTGGGACGAAACAAACCTTTTAAAAACAAGAATAGAATCTTACTCTATTTGCCATGAAATTATTAAAATTTATACTTGTTAATAATTCATAACCACTATCGCAACTTTTAAAATGGCAAGGTAATAATTTAGTTGTACTGGCATATCATTAATATAAATTGCTTGTGATCGTAAACATTACCAACCAGTATTACATAATACATATAAACTTAAAAAGATTTTATAAACGTTAAAATTTTCTTAACGACAATAAAAAAAATACCCTTATTAATATAATATAATTCTTTAGTACTTTGTTTTGTCACTGAACTCCTGAACGGCTGTACTGACTCTGATATTTTTAAGTTAATAATAACTTTACACAGTAGGTGACGCTAGTGTCGAAATCCAGAAATCACCCGTGAGAAGCTGGGGCGCATCGCTAGTTATTAATAAAATATTGTTTAGGCCTACGAGGTTTGGGACTAGATCGACGGAATTTGAGGGGCGGGGAAATATGGAAAGTAATTATTCCAAAAGTGATTGGGGTTTCGGTCTACTAAAAGTTTTTTTCAAATGTGGAGATTTTTTTTAATAAATAGTACTTTTAAAAAACAAGTACGCTATATCAGGCCGTGTTTAGAGTGTTATTTAACTTAAATTCCTTACTTATTGTGTGACCTCTAGAAAGTAAAGTTTCAGATTGAGCACAATTTTTATTTTCCGTAGAAGTGCTTCGTTTGAAATATAATTCTATTTCTTGCAGAGTTCTTCCTTTTGTTTCTGGCATAAAAACCCAAAGGTATCCCAGACAAAAAAATACAATAGTAGAATTTAACAAAAATACTCCATGGTAGCCCATAAAAGCGAACATATTTGGTGCTAATTTAATGCATAAAAATTGCGCAAAACCAGCAAAAGTTCCCACTGCAAATATGCAGTAAGGCTTAAGTTCCAATGGAAAGACTTCCGATACTAATATTTCTAATACTGCATAAGGACCTGAGTACACAGTAATGAAATAAAAAGCTAAAATTGAAGAACAGACCCACGCAAAATATAAATTATTTTTTGGTATGAAATAAAGGCAAATGCTCAATATAATAAGAGCAACATTAGATATCAATCCAAAAGAAAACAAAAGAGTTCTCATTTTCATTTTCTTCAAAAAGAAACTAGGTAAAATTGAGCCGATAATGATGAATCCGTCTACGAGCAATGTAAATAACAAAATGTTTGAGCTTCCAGTTATTTCTTGCAACATTGTTATGGCCATAGTACAGTATAATATTCTGCCTCCCGCCACCCTATATACGCAGATGACCACTGATAATAACATTATCTTCCAAAAATAACGTTGTTTCAATGCGACCATTATTTTCTCAATTATCGAAAGGATAAACTGTTTGTTTGGTGAGAAATCTTCTTGTTTTACTTTCTCCAAATTTAAAAGTAATGCTAATTCTGATTCGGATGCTTCATGACGACCGTGAAGTTTTCTGAACGCTGTTTCGCATTCATCGAATCTTCCTTTAGATGCCAACCACGATGGACTTTCTACCCAAAAGCAAGGTAACAAGACTGACAATCCTGTAGGAATAATTCCTATCATTGCAACTGTTCTCCAGTGCAGTGAAACACTTAGTACGTGTCCCAATGTTGTGCCAATTGATGGCCCCACAGCTGATGCAAGATTTACACAAATAGCCCTCTGACCGGGTGCTGTGTACTCGGCCATTGCGACGTAAGTTAATAAAAGCACACCTCCATAACTGACGCCAACTATAACCCTAGAGATAATGAAAGTTGTAAAATCCGTCGCATAATATATCATTATCCATGTCACCAGCATTGGAAGGCTTAAAAGCGAGATGGCTCGTCGTCGTCCAACTTTTTCCGTGATTAGTCCGGCTATGGCAAAACCAAATATGCATGTGGCATTTATAGTTGAGGCTAAAAAAGAATTTAAAACGACAAATTATTATTATGTTAACTAAATTATTACAAAAAAAAACACGAATGCATAAAAATAATTAATACAAAAAAGAAAAACCAGTTCTATATTCTACCACAGGGGTTCCAAAACAGTTTTTAGTACGCCGCGCACTTTCGCGGCGTATATTATCTCGGCGCCTTAGCTAGACGAAATAGGGTACAATGATACTAAGTCGGTACAAATATGAAGACATCCACAATATGAAGCTGAGTTTGTATATTTTTATTGTCACAAGAATACATTTATTATTTAAGAAAAAAAATAGGAAATAAAACAGAAACTATAATAGGTACAATGGCAGCTTAGGCAATATGACGTGTGAGCTTGGTGATCTCCACACATTTTTTTAAAGCTTGAGATAAGGCTTGACACCACTACTCCCATTTATTGCTCCACATTGATGTTTGAATATTTGCTAAGTTTATTTTCCGGCGAATGGTAAACAGGATTGCCTCACAGCGCCCCTCTTTTCTCTTTACGGCTCACGCTTTAGGAACTCCTGGTCTACAGGATTTTGTGCACCATGATTTTTGTTCGATACGTACTTTAATAACAAAGTCCTATACTCTATACTACCACATTTTAAAGAGAGTATAAGTTATCGCGGCTCTAACGTCTCTAACGATTTCGATGAATTCTATATACCCACCTGTAAATAAAATTGTCTGTCTTTAATATTGAAACAACCGGCTTCTATTCATGCATGCTATTAAGACTTTTTATTTTTGTCTGTCAGTCCGAGTTAATCTTCATAATGGCTAAAACCGATTGTAATGAAACTTTAGGACTGCAATGCCAGACAGGATCTAGGCTACATTTTATACGAAAGACCTGAAGACTTTTTTAGGAAGAAATGAAAAATTGATAAAATAAATGTTCGTTGTCTAATATATAAATAACGCCACTTTACAATATGAGAGTTTACGGGGTCGAAAAATCAATCAAGTTAGGGTCTTTTTATAAGGAAGTATTCATTTTTATCGTCGTCTGAGGAAGCTCATGGTCGCTCAGCGTGCTATGGAGAGGGCTATTCTCAGAGTTTTTCTTCATGATAGACTTAAAGACGAGGTTATCCGCAACAGACTAGAATGACCGAAATAGCCCAACGGATTATTAAGCTGAAGTGTCAATGGGCCGGCTACATAGTTCGGAGAACCGACTACCGATGTGGAAGAAATGTTGTCGAGTGGCAGTTTCGTACCGGCAGTCGAAGGGCGTCCTCCCACTAGATGCAACCTGTTAAGACATGTAGGAAGTCAATGAATGCAAGTGGCTCAAGTGCAAGTGGTACCGTGCTTTGTGGCATTCCTTGACGGAGGCCTATGTTCAGCAGTGGACTTGCGAAGCGCGAAGGGATATTGATGTTGATTAAGCGTCTAATTTTTGAGAAAATTTGTTTTCTCTATATTTTCTTACACAAAGCAACAAACTTTTCTTGCCCGCGTAATATGATTGGTAATATCGCTACAGAGATACCATGCCAGAGTGTGTGAGTTCAAATTCTGCAAATGTGGTTAATTTTTTTTCCTTTAGTATTCTCACCCACACCACCCCACAGCTGTACAAATATAAATGCGCTATGTGTACTATAAGTGTGGCGGAAATTGTTTGATTACAGGTATAATGTAACCTGTGTATAAATGTAAAAAAAAACCTAACCTAACTGGTTTCTCGGAATCGGTTATAACAAGTATGCAGAAAGATTTGTTTCGTAATTTCCATAATGACCAAGATCAGGCACGCCTTCTAGATGTTTCGACTAAGGAATCTAGTAACTGGTTATACGCTTTACCAATGGGCAGATGGGAAAAGCTTGTCCATCGCCGTAGGAATATGATTAAGAGCGGCGATTTGTCAACCTCATTAGTGCGCCCTCAGTACTGGTAGGTTTTCACTGCACGGTTATTTGAACGATATCATCCGAAGAGCTCTTGTCCCCTAGGACTTAGAGCCTTATGTAAATGTTCCTTTGATTTTAGACCCTTGTGAAAAATTTAGAGACGATAGCAGGAGACCCGTTCCGTAATAGTTACTGACTTTTGGTATTTCTAGTTTTGATTGAAGTACTTTCCATGTCGTTATGTTATGATTGACCTTTATTTGTAGTTCTTTGTTAGTAAAATGTTCAATTAATAGCCACATTTTTATTTTTATATGAACAGGTAAGATTTTACAATATTTAAATTAGGCTAATATATCGTCATCGGAGCTGATTGATTTTTTTAATTTAATTAGGTGTCATTTTTAAAAACCGAAGTTGATGGCTGTTTATTTTGTCCAAATAAGTTTTAAATGTTCAACCATAGCAATTGATCCCATATGAAATGATTGTCTATGCGAGTACATTATATAAGTAGATTTTGTAATATTTTAAATGGTATTTTGCATTTTAAGATTTGGCTAACATTGCTCTAAATTTGTCACAAATTGTGTCTATATGATAACCCCAGTGGAGCTGGAAGAAGAGATAGACAAGTAACGCTGGCATATTATAGGATTATCCAAAGTCCGAAGAGAGGGGGAGGACACGGTAATCCTCAAATCCGGCAACTTGCTTTATCACCGGGAGGGCGACCATCTGTCCCAAGGAGTTATCGGATTTATCGTCCACAAGTCTCTCGTTAACAACGTTGTAAAGTTCGGGAGTGTGTCGACGAGGGTTGCGTACCTTATATTCAGAATCACTAAACGATATTCGCTGAAGGTCATACAGGTTTACGCACCAACCTCGGCACACCCCGATGAGAAGGTGGAGGAAATGTATGAGGATATCTCTAGAGCCATGCATTCCTCCAAAATCCAATATACAGTGTTAATGGGAGACTTCAATACAAAACTAGGCACAAGAGAGAACGGTGAGCTGAAAGTAGGGAAATTTGGAATAGGGTTACGAAACCCAAGGGGCCAGTAGCTGGCCGACTTCATGGAGAAAGAGGGACTCTTTATGATGAACTCTTTCTTCCAGAAGCGGCCCCACAGGAAGTGGACCTGATCGAGCCCCGACGGTTCGACAAAAAATGAGATTGACTTCATTATGAGGACAAGACGACAACTGTTCAGTGATGTCTCCGTGATCGCGAGGGTGAAAACTGGTAGCGATCACCGAATGGTTAGAGGCACATTGAACCTAAACGTTAAATTGGAGAGGTCTCGTCTAATGAAGTCAACGCTCCGCCCCCCTCGTGCTCTGTTCTAAAGTCCTGAAACCTTTCAGGTCGAGTTACAAAACCGTTTTCAGTGCCTAGAAGACTGCAATGAAGTGGACGATATGAATGACAAGCTCGTGGAAACTGTCCATGCGGTCGGAGCTAAGTTCTGCAAGACCCGCCGCAGAAGAACACAAAACCTCACCGATCACACTCTTAATCTCATGGCTGTTAAACGGGAGATGAAGCTACATTCTTCAACAGACTTGACAGCATACAGGCATCTGAACAGATAGATCTCCATATGCATGCGGCGGGACTTACGCAACTTCAATACAGCTCGTATTGAAGAAGCGATCGAGCGGAACCAAGGCTCCAAAGTCTTTGCCAGAGATCTGTCTGCCAGAAAGAGCCAACTGTCAAAGCTGAAGACCGAGTGCGGCAGCATCGTTTCCAGGGCACCTGAGATTTTAAGTGAGATTGAGAGGTTCTATGGACAGCTGTACACGTCATCCTTGAAGCCACACGCAAGTGTGAGTAACGATCCAAGAGCGAGTCTTATCCAACACTATTCCGACGATATCCCGGACGTCAGTCTGAGCGAGATTAGAATGGCTCTCCAGTATCTTAAAAACGGCAAAGCCCCAGGCGAGGATGGAATTACAGCGGAGCTTCTATAAGCGGGTGGAAAACCGTTACTGAAAGTCCTTCAAAGGCTCTTTAATTCCGTCCTTGGCATTAAACCGGAGGCGTGGAGCAGAAGTGCGGTGGTCTTGTTCTTCAAGAAAGGTGACAATGATCTCTTAAAGAACTACAGACCGATTTTCCTTCTGAGCCGCGTCTACGTGCTATTTTCGAGGGTCATTACGAATCGTCTCGCACTCAGACGACTTCCAGCCTCCCGAACAAGCCGGTTTCCGAAAGGGCTTTAGCACCATAGACTACATACATACCCTTCGACAAGTTGTACAGAAGTCCGAGGAGTACAATTTTCCACTATGCCTGGCCTATGTGGACTATGAGAAAGCCTTTGATTCCGTCGAAATTTTGGCGGTGCTGCAGTCCCTTCAGCGGTGCCAAGTTGACAGTCGGTATATCGGAGTGCTGAAGTGCTTGTACAGTAGAGCTACGATGGCTTTTCGAGTACAGAACTAGAGTAGGAAACCTATCCAATTCCATAGAGGTGTAAGACAGGGTGACGTTTTATCCCCGAAACTCTTCACCGCTGCATTGGAAGACCTTTTCAAGCTTCTGGACTGGAAAGGATACGGTATTAACATCAATGGCGAGTACATCACTCACCTTCGATTTGCCGACGATATAGTCCTTATGGCAGAATCGCTGGAGGACCTAAGCACTATGCTTAATGACCTCAATAGTGTCTCCCAACGGATAGGTCTTAAAATGAACATGGACAAAACAAAGATTATGTTTAATGTCCATGTCACACCTATGCCGGTAGTTGTTGGGAGCACTAAGCTCGAAGTTGTTGACGAGTATGTTTACCTGGGATAAATAGTCCAACTAGGTAAGTCCAACTTCGACCGAGTGGTCAATCGACGGATTCAAGTCGGCAGGGCAGCGTTCGGTAAGCTACGACACATCTTCTCGTCAGACATACCTCAAAACCTTAAAACGTAATTGTACAACCAGTGCGTGTTGCCAGTGATGACTTACGGATCTGAGACGTAGTCCTTCACTGCTGGCCGTATAAAAAAGCTCAAGGTCATAGGACATAGCCCAACGGATTAATAAGCTGAAGTGGCAGTGGTGCGGCCATATAGCTCGAAGAACCGACAACCGATGGGGAAGAAAGGTTCTTGAGTGGCAGCCTCGTACTAGTAGGCGAAGTGTAGTGTGACCCCCCACGAGATGGAGTGACGACTTGGTAAGACATGCAGGAAGTCGATGGATGCAGGTGGCTCAGGACCGTGCTTTGTGTACTCCTTGGGGGAGGTCTATGTTCAGCAGTAGACTTATGAAAGGTTGTAATGATGATGAATGATGATGATAACCCTAGTTAATTGTGTAATCAACTAATAATCCTAAGTATTTGTAATGAGGAACCTGTTCTAACAACTCACATTTGCAACCGGTCCTATTTGTTTGAAAAACATGCAAGCACTGGTGACTATGCGCGATTACTTCGATTTTATTATCGAAATTGAGTAGGTAGTTACATAGGACATGAATAATTTTAGTTTTACTAGCATTGAGTAGTAGAGCAACATCATAAGACAATTGACTTATAAGTTAGTGAAATAAATTTGTAAACAGTGTTCAGCCTTAGCAAAATCTTAATCAGCTGCTAAAAGACATATATCGTCGGCGTATTGGTATAAGTAACAGTGTTATATTATGTTTTTTATGTCATTGACTTACGCTAGATAATGCAAGGGTCCGAGGACGGAATCTTGTGCTGTTCCAGTAGCTACCAATATTTCCTCATTGAAATCATTGCCAATATTTACCCGGTATTTTCTATCGTTAAAATAATCTTGGCACCATTGTAATAATGGCCCGCGAAAACCTGTATTGTAAATTTTTTTGTAAGAATATCATGCCTAAAATTATCAAACGCCATACTAGTGTCGATGAATAGTAATATAACATGTTTTTTTATCATTAAAGTGTTGATTTATTTCGTCCTTGAATTTAAACAGCAAAATGGTAGTTGATTTATTAGATTGAAGCCATGTTGAGCTTTTGACAGTAAATCGCCATAATACTACTACTATTTAGGTAAACAATGATGAAATTAAAAACTTATTGTTTTGTTAAACGGATAAAGGGGTAGACTAATGCAAAGTTTTAAAATATGTATACGCACCTGCGTTTCCCTTGGTGTTGCAGTTGTCGACACTTACTGTCAGGTGAGCCGCATGCTCGTTTGCCCCGTCTTTGATTTAAAAAAAAATCAGAAAAATGGTTGACCCTTCAGGCCATCCCTGGAACTTCCCACATAATTTCGAGCGCAACCCTCAAAAACCTATTTATTTTTTGTTTTTTTGGTTTTTTTTTTTTGAAAATATTTGAAACGGCTCGATTGACTTGAAAATCTAATCAGCTAGAAGTCCACAGACACACACACACACACACACACACACACACACACACACACACACACACACACACACACACATACACACACTGTTTATTAAACTTGTATAATAAGTATTCATTTATATTATTTGCTGAGTACTTTCAGTAGGTTTCGTGTCAATCTTCCTCGTAAAATGAAAAGATTCATACAACTTGTTACAAACAATTTTCATCCTCGTAAGGTTTGAATTTTTAAAAATTCTTTCTCAGTCCCTATTTCACGCTTCTATATCCAGCGCTTTGGGCTGTACGTCCAAATACAATATTTCTCATTTAGAATTAAATTTTTAAAGAAATTAAAAACGTTAATTTTATTAATTTTGAAAAATCGCTTAATTCGCATAATTAATTTTTTAAATTAATTTTTGAGAAATCGCTTAACAATTAATATAAATTTACTAATCTTAGTTTATTCATTTATTTTATATACCTTTAGTAAGTCAATCATCCTGTAAAATAAAAAGTTTAATACAAACTGCTTCACCCCATACCTATTCTACGTCTAGCGGTTTGAGCTGCGCGGTAATAGAAAAGTCATGTTTACAGTTTATAGAAGATCTGCTATTCTCTCTAAATATAAAAATCTTACTAAACATTGTATTGTAAATTGCATTAACTTTGGGTTGCAAAATGATTAAGAGATTGCAGAATGTTAATTTGCAAAATGATGAATTCTTAGATTTTGTAGAGGAAAAGGTACTTCTGGGAATCCTATTACATTAAAAGGGGTGCACGTAAATTTTTTGTTAATAATCTTTGCTCGGGTACTTATGCTGTTAGAAAGATATAAATTAAGCTTTTAGAAAGGTCAAAATATATAAATTATTCCTCCAATTTTGTAATGTGTGATTTTTTTTTTGTGTGTGGTGAGTAAGCCTTTTCCAACTTACAGAAGCAGCCATTGCTAGGTTAATAGTTACTTTCGAAGCAAGTAAACAAACGCTTTAATCTTATGACACATATTTTACCATGATAATATCCCAACTGTTATCGCGCGTGATCATGTAGACGTGACTAGATTGTTTAAAAACATCACGTTGAAAGCCGAAGTCACAGACATTCGTTTCAAACTTGAAGAATCGGAATGAGCCGCAACAGATCTGAAGAAGGAGTTCACTGTGTTGCGCAACATAAATGCAACATTTTCAAATTCATTGCCGTCGCAGAAAGTAAAATATGACACGCGGTAATCGTAATAGTAGTTATTTCACTGATGATGCAACTCCGTCACGCATCACAGCGCGTTGATGACCTTGAAACTAGGGCGAATTCTCGTCGAAAATATATAAGATAATGACGTAATTGCTCTTGTTGGAAAGAAACGTCGGTCGAAATCCGTCTGTTGATTCGCCAAAATAAACGCAAGTAGAAGTCTGCGTGTTGTAGAGCCTATCATACAGCTCTACATTTCCCGTTTGGACAAAAGTACGTCGGGACAGATCTGAGACGTTCTGAGTTTCGTGTAAGTACGAAGCCCATTCCGCATAGAGGATCTTTTCTCTTTAAATTTGCAGCGTTTGGAGTCTAATAGGTCAACGAACTTCGAATCCTACGTACTACAGGTTTCTGCAAAATACAAAGAGAAATTTCTCGCTCCCGATTTCTGGTCCTTTGGGGTAATGTATCGCCGATACAGGACGCGCCAAACAAGGAACTCCCCTAAATAGTGTTATGTTTATATTTTATATAATATATTTTTAGGTTAGGGTATATATTACTATGGGCATATGTTATTTATTTTTAAGTCCATGATACCTGAAATAAAGTTACTGTATTTTATTTACTGTGGCGCTGGTAATATTTTTTTTTTGCAAAAACAAAAAAAGTTACATAGGTCAATCAATGGTTACACCTTACAATATTACTGTATGTTTTATGTAAAAGACCAGTCTTTACGTTACATTTTCAACCGGAACGTGATTTAACTACACATAAAAAAATTGTCATTGGCCGACACGAGCTAAGCAGTCGAAGGCGGGGGTACGCGCACCCCCACTCGGACACGTTAGATAGCTCAATAAACCTCAACAGAACAGAACAGAACAGAAGAACGATTGGTAACAATACCAAATCATCATCCTCATGCTCATTTGCCCTTCCCTTTTTTAATCAGCTGAGTCAGATGAAGATGTAAGAGCCGCATAGGCTAACAACACTAACATGAACGAAAATAGTAGTGTAAAATATTTAGTAATCAAAAATTTATAATGGCACTGTGTAATATTACCTATCCAAGAAATATCGTCTTCGCTGAGAGCTATTTCGCTATTTGCACCTCGTAGAGCGTCCACCATTCCGGACATTTGACCAAAAATAAATCCTTCGGAAATGCTGCATATTGTCAGTCCAGTTATAACTGTCAACTGTAATATTAAATTGTCAATGGTTTATTTTAATTAAATTATTAAAGACTTAAAGAAATTGTAATCAAACAAAATTACAAAAAATTTGACGTTAATGTAAAAATATACAACACGTAACATAATTAACGCACTTTGAGAAAGTAGTTTGTTCAGAATCGTTTACTGAATCGGCTTCTATCATTTTTAATATAGGTAATTTTTTATCCCAAAAATAATTGAAACTACGTAATTTACAGTCACACTAAACTTGTACAGTCAAACAAACTGAAATGGACCGTAACACAAGGCAATAAGACTTTTAAAAGTGCAGTTTTATTTGTATTAATACAAATTCAATACAAAATAAAGAAAATTGAACCTTATTTCAAGTATGTTAAAGTCTTTACAAATACAGAGTTTGAAGTGCCTTATAAAGGTCGCGGCGGCCAGGCCATTGACATCCCAGATCACCTGATTTGACGCCTTTTGACAATTTTCTTTTATGGGGACGTATTAAATCATTAGTTTATTTTACTGAGACAACCAGTGCCGAGAACATTTTTAGGTTCTAGGTAATTCTATGAGTGAACGGTTTTAAAATATTGAGAAATGACACTTAATTGCTTTCTAAATTATTTTCTTTCTTTTTTAAAACGTAACCTCCACAACACTAGGATTTTCTCTTGTATTGTGGGGGCAGTGTACAAACATAAATTGAACAAGGACTAACATCCAGACCCGCAACAATTATTTAGGCCATACAAATATTGTTCCCTGCGGGATTCGAACCCGCGGTCCTTAGCGGTGCAAATCAATTGCTAAGCCACTGCGCGACGGAGCCGTGGTGGACATTTTGAAAATGTATTAAAATACAACGTTGTGTGAGATTTTAGGCTATCAGTAAGTTAAATATTTGATTCTTAAAATTATTGTAATCTTGATTCACATCTTTTAAACACGCCGTCTTTGAATTATGTTGTCGTATTACCTCTTAGTTTTAGCAGTTCATTATTATTTACAATTACAATTGAAATGTTATGCAAATTAATAACATTTTGTAACGAATATTGCCTATTGACATTGTATCATAATCAATAAACAAAATTATTCGGAGTCCAAAGCCTGATGTGTGATTGAAAGATGCAATCAAATGTTTACTAGACTTAAATAAACAACTCAATGCACGGAGTTCTGACATCTGTTAATGTTCATAGGTAGGTATTTCTTTAACGTAACCAATCATGTATTGTCGGCTTTTTTCGGCACTAATCTATTATTTATTCTGTGCTAATACCTACCTACAGTTGTGTCAAGCGGCGGCGGCGTTAACTCGTCTCGAACGCGAGCGAAGACTAGCAAGACCTATACGTACTATTATTTATTCTGTGCCTATACCTAGCGTTCGTGGTTTTGTACGGTGACCACAACATTCTTCCGGAATTAGTATAACTAATTTAATAAATAATCAATGCATAAACATATTTAACTAAGAATTGAGTGTATGTTTTATGAATATAACATAATATACTAATTGGGGTGTCTGAGGATGTGCGTTAATTACGTTAAATGTCTAAATATAATAATTTTCTATAATAAACGAAAGCAACAAGCTTTTGTTTATATTTTATTACAGATAGGTATATCAGATTAATTATAATGAAGTGACGGATCCACTTATGCATAGTTCTTTCTTTGGTTGGCTTATTGGGTACTTACTTGAACACTTTTTATACGTGGTAGAGCCATGCTGCAGCTATATTAACAGTATAGTTGTAGCACGAATAGGTCGGCTCGACCGGGGAAGGACCACGCTCTCACAGAATACCAGCGTAAATTGCAGCTTAATGCTGCTGTGTTTCGTATGGTGAGTGTAGAGAACCGGAGACCCTTTTTACTGGAAAAGAGGCATTCTATCATAGTCCTCACGGGTGACAACGCATCTGCATTTTAATTCGCAAACGAAGATAGATGTAGATGTCTATGAGCTACAGCAACCACTTACCATCAGGTGGACTGTGTGCTCGTTTGTCACCCTTATTCTATATAAAAAAAAAACAATTTGTACTTTTACTAGCGTCAAGTTAATGAAAATTATCCTTTATCAAACTATTTTTGAAACGATAATACACGAGCAGCAATTCGCTGGCCATCAAGTTCCCGCCTAAATTCCAAAGGGAATGTAATCACTTTATTTACAAACACTTTGTTATTAACAACGGTTTTTCTTCCGTACTATAAATATGGTTAAAGCCACGTGATAATGCGACGCTGCAGCTATATTATGGTTGACAGCACGAATGGGAAGGACCAAGCTCTCACAAAATACAGCTCTCTTAGTATGTTGAATTTAGAGAACCAGAGGCAATTTTTACAGGTAACGAGACATTTCATCTAAGTCTTCAGGAGTAACTACGCATCTGCATTTTGTTTCATAATCGATGATAGATGTAGATATCGCTAGTCACCCTTATCATTTGCGTAATAAAAGTATTTATTATACATAATATGCCCTTATTCTATAAAAAAATATTTGTATTTATAAATTGATAACCACATTCAATACTTCAATGTCGTTTTATTATTCCCTTAAGTAGTAAGCTTTAGAAATCACCGCGCATCGTTTTATACGTTAAAAATGGCACAAATATCGTTTAACTAGAGATAACGTTGTTTCACAAAATATTTGCCTTAAAAATGACAAATACGATAACCGGCGCATTTGCGACTAATTAACATTATTTTATTCCCAAATAATTTAATGCAATGAATCAATGATTTGTATTCAACGAACTATAAAGATCTTACTTAATCGTTATAATTTAATATTATGTTACATTAGCCAACCATTTGAAAAAAACCTAAGTAATTAAAACTGGAATTCATAGCCAACATTTAAGTATTTCATAGATTTAAGAATATACCAATTTGTCTGTGACTGAGTATTTCTGTGACTGTCCAAATTTCGTTAACCATGCCCTAGCTTATGACTTCATATCATGAAACGTAAATTAGAAACTTTGTGTAAAGGAAAAACAAAATCATGTTAAATTTGCTAGTTTATTTTCAACAGTGCTTGCTCATCGGCTTTTATTCTGTAATATATTTCATTTTTGCTGCCGTCAAATGATTCATAAAAATAGAATCAATAATTTTTAATATAGTCGTAATACAC